>OZ030007.1:101014702-101177202 GCA_964023405.1 Apodemus agrarius | reverse complement strand
CTCTCAGAAGGGACATTTGGTCTTTTTGGTTTCCTTGTGTAAGGAGTTTTCCCTAATCCTAAATGATGTGTAGAATCCTCCTGTGTTATAGGAGCCACAGTCTCCTTCACAATGGGAACACGCTGATTTGATTCTAGTATCTGGAGACATGATTCCTGGAAAATCAGGGGTGTGGTAGCAACTAAGACATTTTCATCCTAGCTTTTCACAAGTAAGAGTAACACAGCTGCTTACACTTGTGTACTAAGTAGGTAAACAAACTCAGCAGGATCAAAATCAGCTTCATGTGTGTCGGAGAGACCATTGCAAACACATGGGCTAACGGCGCGGGGGAACTAATGTCAGGAAAACATTGTCAGCAAAACATTGTCTGGGAGTGACACTCTTGAGTTGAAGGCACTGTGTTCTGAGGGTCCTAGAGGAAGCTTTTTCCACCTTAAAGGTTAAAAGAAGGGCTTTGGCGGTGGATAGTAGGCTAGTATGTCATGGGATGGTTCCACACTTCCACTGGGGACCTGGAACTTGAACTCTGCAGCGATGTGACTGTGTACTAAAATGTAGGTGGTGAAAATCAGAACTGGAGAGCTGGCTGATTCTTCCTTGTGTGTTGTGCAAAGAAACTACTGAGATGAGGGGATAGAGGGGGGGGTCGAAGGGGAGGGAGAGAGAGGGGGGAGGGAGAAGGGAGAATGAATGTGCAAACAAATAAACAGTTTGAAGGCCCCTCTGCTCTTGTAGAAACATTTACATGGAAACAGCGGACCTGCTAATTAGAAAGCATCCGTGTCTGTTCCTTAGACCAATTATCCTGAAGAATCCTTCTAAGCAGCACTTGGTTCTGAGCTAATTATTGCGTGGCCTTGGAAGCAAGAAACTGTACTTTCAGAATGAAACTTTATGATTTAGACACAAGCATGGTTTATACTGACATTTCCCATAATTAAAGTGGTTCAGGGTGGGGGGATGTGGGGGAGGCTTGGTTCTTATGAAAAGGATTTGTTCATCTCTTCCTGGGGAGATTATAATGAAGTAGTTGATGATTGTTTAGATCAGAAAGGTCCTTGGGGGAGACTGTATTGTCTAAAAGAAGAGTGGTGTGTGTGTGTGTGTGTGTGTGTGTGTGTGTGTGTGTGTGTGTTTGTTGTTGTTATCATGAGTGGAAATATTATGCTTAAATAAAAAGAAGAGAAACAGTCATTCAGGAAGATACTTGACACCATATCTACCATTTTATCTGGTAGAACTTTCCCCAAGTGTGGCACTGTTAAGACATGTAGTACGAGAGCCCAAAGGTAGATGCTGTGATCTGTCAATAAGCAACTGGAAATGGGCCAGATGACCTTTGGGGACAGGCTGTGCTGCTGAGCACATGGGCACTCTTAGGCTTGGCATGCAGGTCACATGTTTCACGGGCCCCTGCCTTGCTTGGACTGTTCCTTCCATTATGATCAGGGCGAGTGTTCTCCAGATGGATGAACTTGCCAGTAGCCTAACGTGCTGTGCCTGGGGTTCCTTGCTGTGAACAGGTGACCACAGCGCCCACTTCTAGGGGCTGCTGTGAGGCGTGGGGGTATTGCTGCCACACAGTAGGGGCTTCATTCATTCCTCTCTTCATCCCCTTATTCCCTCAGCCTCTATTCACTGTGCCGCACTCTGCAGGGCCCCGCTGTAGAGACCAGTGATGGGGGTCAGCAGTAAGACAAGGTCCCTCTCCTGTCGGAGCCTGTGTACCATTGGGATGGGGGGGCATCAGAATTAAATCTTCCACAGGCCATGATCAGAGAAGAAAAATAGTGACTGGGTTCTGGGGAGAGGTGAACATTAGTGTGTCGGGGGTTGGGGGTTGACGCAGAGGCTCCCGAGGTGCTGCTAACTTTTGACCTGAGACCAGAATGACAAGATATCAATGTCACCTCTCTCTTGGCTTGGTGGCCCCCTCTGTAGTCTTATTTCCAAATCTCTTGCCATTTCTATAAAATCCTTTTTACTAGGTCCCCAGTAGGAAGGCGCCAGCCCCTCTCCCACTAACAAGCCCCTGGTCCGTGTCCAGCTCTTTCCTTCGAGACTTCATCCTGGCAGTTCCTGGATCTGCCTACCTCTAGGTTCTCCTTCCAAACCAGTGGGCTTGTTTTGTCTCAGCTTCTGGAGGAGTTGGGTTCTGTTGCTGCCCTGTAACAAGAAGTACAGGACCGGGTTGAGGCAGCTGCTCACGCTTACCAGAGGCCTACACATCTTGTAGGCCATGCTGGCTGCCGACAAGAGCTGGCAGTCCTGTGACTTCAGGAAGCAGATGACCAAGTAGAAGGACCGGGCAACGTGGAAGGGCACAAAACAGAGTGTGAAGAGGCCACACACCAGCAGGATGGTCCGAATAGACTTAGCACGGGCTGTGTGGCCTGTCGTTGGGAGTTCCTTCACTGGATTTGTCAGGCTCTTGACCATCAGAGAGTAGCACCCAAGGATGACCAAGGAGGGGAAGACAAACCCAGATAACGTCAGAACCACGCTGTAGGCAAAGAAATGATCAAAATTCTCCGGGCTGGCTGTGTCATAGCAGATCATCTGGCCATTTACGTAGCCCGTGTGGGAGAAGACCAGAGTCGGTAGCAACTGGAGAACGACCAGGGTCCAGGTGGCCGCAGCCGCTTGCCAGGCAAGCCGGTTTCTCCGGTAGGACAGCGAGCTCAGCGGGTGGCACACTCCGAGAAAGCGGTGTATAGAGATGCAGGTCAGCAGCAGGATGCTGCTGTAGAGGTTGGTGTAGAACAGGAAACGGACCAGCCGGCACGGCATCTCCCCAAAGAGCCAGGTGTCGCCCACCGCGTACGTGACGATGAGCAAGGGGAGGCTCAGCATATAGAGCATGTCGGCCACCATCAGGTTCACCAGGTAGATGGTGGCACAGCCCCAGGGCTTGGTTTGGCGCCAGGAGAGCCACAAGACAGCCCCATTGAGGGGCATCCCTAGCATGAAGATGAGACTGTAGGTTAGTGATAGGTAGACTCTCTTGTAGCTCTCCGAGAAGTGGCAGGCGCTGTGATCTTTTGAGACATTCATAGCTAGCGTCTCCATCTCCAGGGAGGCTTTCTTGAAGACGGCCTCGGCTTCTTCTGCTTCTCCTGAAAGGAAATAAAATGTACAGCATTAGGACTTCAGCTGCACGTTAGCCTGTCCTGACCCGGCATTCAGCTTTTCTCCTGATCCTGGAGTCCTTATTTGAGCACAAGCAGATCGAGGTGGGAAAAAAAACCAATGAGTTAAGCCAGATCTCTAAACTCTGAGACTCTCGGGGCTCAGTGGTCCTACCTTGACTGGTGTGCTCTCTGCTGTTGGCAGATTGGTATCACGGAGACTGGAAGGCAGTGCTGCCATTTAAATGGGACACGGAAAGCTGCCAGTTCCATGACACTCCCCACCCTCGTAGAACCCTTTGCATAGACTCAGGAACTCTCCTAGGGCAGTCACTCCAGCTGAGAGGATGGCGCACCCAGAGCTGACCTGATACTGCCCACAATCCGGTGCTGGCCTCATACACCACTGTGAAGGAGAAAGTGACTGTGGGATTTCAGGATTAGGGAGAACACAGGTTTTGCCTACATGCTCCGTAGAAGGATTTTGATTTGTATCTCTTTCAGGATCTATTAACTGCTTATTTGAATACGGGGGACAATTTGCTTATTAGCCATCTCAACCTCCTGAACACTTGAGAAAACAATTTTGAGCTACGAAGCCAGGTGCAGTTTCTCCTTGTTACTCTCCAGGCTGACAAAGGTCCAGAGGCTCCGGTAGCAACAGAGGCTGTGTGGGGAGCCTGGAGGTTCTGTCACTTTAGGGCAGTCAGTGAGTGTGCCATCAGCAATTAGCAGGGAACCCAGGGGTTTGAAAGATGTATAATTCCAGGACTTAACACTAGGCATGTGACATTTAGAAAGACAGTTAAAAATAAGGAGTGGGGTAAAGCCAACGGGGTGGTGTAATACACTTGTGCTCACACTACAAGGAAGGCCGAGGAGAGAAGATTAGTTAGACCCAAGAGTCTGAGACCCAACTGAGCAATGTAGCAAGACCTTGTTCCCAAACAAACAAAACCAAACAACACTGAACAATCAAACATAGTGAGAGAGAGAAGCGGAAGGTGGATAATTTGGGGCTCAATTGACTGCTGACTCCTGTCTACAGAGCTTTATTCATAATGAAAACAACAGAGCTTCTGCCGAGGAGAGAGAGCTAAGTGGGTAAAGGGCCTGCTGTGCATGTGCGGGGACCCGGCTCTGACTCCTAGGCCTCACATCTAACCACAAGCCAGGTAAGGTGACCCAGTGTGGGGGACGTGGAGACAGGAGGATCCCTGGGCTGGCAAGCCAGGCTAGTCTACTTGGTGAGTTCCTGCCCAGGTGAAGATCTCATCTTCATAAAAATAAGGTAGAATGTCACCTAAAGTATGACACTCAAGTAAATGTCTGGCCTCCAAACACACACAATGTGTGCATTTATACCTGCACAGACACACATACATGCACCTATATACACACACCCATGCACACACACATGCACACACACATGCACATATACACATACACACTCACATACACATACATACATGTGCACCTGTGCACACACACATGTACCTGCACACACACACACACACATACACACAGATACACACAATGCGTGCACGCACTCACACCCTCATGCACACACACATACACACATGTACATACACACTCACATATACTCACATAAACACACAGACACTGCACCTGCACACACACATGCACACACATGCACTTGTATATGCACACCCACAAATACATGTATGCATGCATGCATACATACATAGACACACACATACACACATGCACACATGCACATGTGTGCTCACAGACACAGCCCTTGCTCTCCAGGACCTTGTTCCTTACTGGGGAAGTTAGAAATGGGTACAGCTAATTGTATTTTGTCACAAAAGCTATAGAGAATGTCAGAATACAGCTACCTAGGGGACCAAGGGATGGTTTCTTGAAATAGGCAGCAGCTGAGTTTCTGGGAGAGGAAGACACAGGAGCCTGCTGGGCAGAAGGGGAGCTGCAGGAGGACAGGGTGAGGGACATTCAGAAGAGATGGTAAGCATGGAGGGGCCACGCGACTGAAGATGGCAGAGTCAGTGTCTGAGAGGAAGGACATTCCTAAGCATGGACGTGAGTAATAAGTGTGGTGACAGTTCATCTCGGGTGTGCATCTGACTGAGGAGGAAAACCCAGAGAGCCGACAGAACATGATTATTTTAATTTTGCCTGTGAGAGTGCCTCCAGAGGAGTCTGCCATTTGAATCCGATTAAGGAAGATCTTCCCTTATCCAATATGGCACCATCCAATTGGTTGAGGGCCCAGACAGGAAGACAAGGCCGAGGAAAGGTAAATCCACCCTCCTCACTGGAGCTGGAAGTTCCATCTTCTGGTCTTGAGCATCAGAGCTCTAGACTTTCTGGCCTTTAGACTCTAGGACATTCTTTACGGGCTCACAGCTCTCAGATGTTTGCTCTTAGACTGAGCCCTGCTCTCAGAACTCCTGCCCCCCCAACTTCCAGATATTGGAAAGTTCAGACAGCATGAGTCAACTGTAATAATTCTCAGGTGATCTCTGCATTCGATTCATCTTGACTATCTGGAAATTCCTTCTGACAGATATTCGAAGAAGATACTGATAATGCCATAGACCTGGCCCTGGAACACGAAGAGACCAGTCAGACCAGGAGGGACTGTTGTAGGATGTAGGGGTGAGTCATCTCTGCCCCAGAAAAGCCAGAAAGGATGGCTATAGAGCAGGGAGCTGACAGGAGAGACACTGCTGACACAGGAGGTACTGCGGCCTCGTCCGTGAGGCAAAAGCCTGAGGAGGAGTTGGGGCTTTCAAGTTCTTGAGTGCTGAGTGCTAGCATGGTGAGGCCCCGGGTCTTGGAGGCACAGTGAAGACTGGTTCCGGACATTGTGAAAGATGGAGGCTCTCTTACCACAGGATGCCAACAGTTCACCACTCCTCTGACTGGCTTTAAAATCTACTGGACAGCAAGAAGAAAGCTTTTGGGCTTGGAGAGGGAAATAAACATACTTTACATTCATTTTGTTCCCTGTAACCTTTCATGCCAGGGTGCTGGCAAATGCTAAGCTACTTCTGGAGAAGCTGTCTTCCTAGCTCAGTGGGAAGCTCTCAGAGGGAAGCTGAGCCGCAGTGCTGCCTGCCTGGCCTTTCGCACACTTTGTGAAGCAAGCACTACCTCTGTTTTGATGATGAAGGTTGGAGAGCCCACTGGGTCACATTGTGGGCCTCAATCTGATGGGCAGTCCTCTGCAGAGAGCACTGACTGCCCTCACTCAGGAACTCTCAGGTGCTGTTTACAGTATTCAGAAAGCCGAGGCAGGGTATTGTGAGTTTGAGGCCAGCATAGGCTACATACAGAACAAGTAACAACAGGCTATCCTAAACTATATGGCAAGATTTTATTTCAGATAATTAGTAACAATAATAATAATGATAACAACAACAACAACAACAGCATTCTAGTAGTCTCATTCTTTTGTGTAAAGATACACATTTGTCTGTTAGATATGTTTTTGAGGTGATAGGGTTTGAAATCAGGACTCCATGTGTCTTAGTCGGGGTTTCTATTCCTACACAAACATCATGACCAAGAAGCAAGTTGGGGAGGAAAGGGTTTATTCAGCTTACACTTCCACATTGCTGTTCATCACCAAAGGAAGTCAGGACTGGAACTCAAGCAGGTCAGGAAGCAGGAGCTGATGCAGAGACCATGGAGGGATGTTGCTTACTGGCTTGCTTCCCCTGGCTTGCTCAGCCTGCTTTCTTATAGAACCCAAGAATACCAGCCTAGGGATGGCACCACCCACAAGGGGCCCTCCTCCCTTGATCACTAATTGAGAAAATGCCCCACAGCTGGATCTCATGGAGGCACTTCCCCAACTGAAGCTCCTTTCTCTGTGATAACTCCAGCCTGTGTCAAGTTGACACACAAAACCAGCCACTACAATTGACCCCTTGTCAACTTGACACACAAACACATCACTATTAAGCCTCAACCCTTACTTTCTTATTCATCCCCAGGATCTAAATAACATTAAAAGTCCTACAGTCTTTACATATTAAAAGTTCAATCCCGTTAAAATGTCCAATATCTTTTAAGAGTCAAAGTCTCTTAACTGTGGGCTCCACTAAAATACTTTCTTCCATCAAGAGGGAAAAATATCCAGCATAGGCACAATCAAAAGCAAAACTCAGACTCCAATGGTTCAATATCTGGGATCCAACTCATGATCTTCCGGGCTCCTCCAAGGGCTTGGGTCACTTCTCCAGCTCTGACCTTTGTAGCGCACACCTTGACTTCTAGGCTCCAGCTGCCTGTACTCCACTGCTGCTGCTGTTCTTGGTGGTCATCTCATGGCACTGGCATCTCCAAAACACTGCTGTCTTCCGCTGTGACTAGGCTTCACCAATAGCCTCTCATAGGCTCTCTTCATGGTGCCCAGCCTCAACTCCTATGCATGACCCCTTCAGTCCTGGGCCATCAATTGCAACTGAGACTGCACCTTCACCAATGGCTTTTCTCGGCCTCTCACAGTGCTGAGCCTCAGCTGCTCTTCATTACCCCTTCATGCCTTCAAAACCAGTACCGCCTGGGCAACTCTTACACATTACCAAGTCCAGCCACAGCACAAAACACGACTGTGGCTATCTCTGGAACACAGCCTCTGTGCTCTCAGAAAACACTTTTCAGTAGATTTCACCTCAGTGATGCTTAATCACCACTAATTTCTTAGCTCCAGCTAACCAGCATCAATAGTCCCAGTAACACAAAGGGTTGCTTTAGTGGTTCTGGTATCTTGTTAATCACAGCTGATTCTTCAGCCCTAGCTAACCAAAACCACAGAATCTTCACAATAAAAACATGGCCCTGATAAGAGTCTTTAATCTTCCCTCTGAAATTTCACAAGCCAGGCCTCCATCTTCTACGCTGTTCTCAACATTATCTTTCAAGCTCCTACACAACATCCTACAGAGGTCTCAATACTGAATGGACCATCTAGCCCAAAGTTCCAAAGCCCTTCCACAGTCCTCCCCAAAACATGGTCAGGTTGTCACAGGAATACTTTACTATGCTGGTGCTAATTTGTCTTAGTCAGGGTTTCTATTTCTGTACAAAACATCATGACCAAGAAGCAAGTTGGGGAGGAAAGGGTTTATTCAGCTTACACCTTCCATACTGCTGTTCATCACCAAAGGAAGTCAGGACTGGAACTCAAGCAGGTCAGGAAGCAGAGACCATGGAGGGATGTTCCTTACTGTCTGCTCTCTTATAGAACCCGAGACTACCAGCCCAGAGACGGTATCAGCCCCAGGGGGCTCTCCCCCTTGATCACTAATTGAGAAAATGCCCCACAGCTGGATCTCATGGAGGTACTTCCCCAACTGAAGCTCCTCAGTAGTGTAGTGTGTTTCCGCGTGGATTACACTTTCTACCTCCCCGCTAGGGGCCTGTTTTGCCTTGAGTCTGGTTATAGGTCTAGAAGAAACTGTTGGTGGGCCTTGAGAAACGTCAGTATTGTCTTGTCTGGAAAACACCATGATTGATTAGCCAGTACCAAAGGTCCAAACGAGTTATGCCATTATAAAGTCCACCTCTCTTGTGCTGACCATTACAGGGTATGTCATTATAAACATTGTTTTGTCTACCCTGCCCATTATAATAACTACGATCACTTTGTCTCTGTCGATTCAATGCTGACGCCTGGCCCTTGTTACCTTGAGGCCCAATTAAACCCACTGAATTTAATTCATCTAGTTGAGCAGCAGCATCTCCAACCCTAAGGCCTGGCACAAGGAAAAGGGCAAGAACAAAACTCTTTAAATGTGCCGGTGCCCCTCTCACCAGTTTGCGTCTTATAGGACTGGTGAAGGGCATATCTTCTGGACCTTCCCATTGTGGAGGATTAGGTTTACACAACGTATCCACTCTAGCATTGCAATTTCCCTAAGCCTTAAACTCCCTTCATCAACACTAAGCCAAGGGATATCAGGCATCTCCAACTCCTTTTCAGTAGGCCACCTTTTGATAAACACTTCAGCCAACCATTCAAACAAATTTCTGACGCTTTTTTTTTAACTGTGTGAGCTTCCATATTAAACCTAGAATCTCCACTCAGAGGGCCCATGCCAATAAACTCAGCACCTGTTAACCACCACGGAGCTATATCTAGTCCTCAGCTAAATCTAGTCTTTCACATAGGAAGTTATTCACTGGAGAGTCATAAATTTCCTCAGACAGTAAGTGTTTATTTTTTACCAAGTTTTGTTTTCCAAAAATCATTAGCATATGCTTATCTGTTTATATATCAATGTACATACACATTTATCTGTTGACACACACACATATCAATATAATATTTATTTATAAAAAGAATCATTCCTGTAACATTTTTTATGGTTTATTTTAAATGGTAGGGATGTGGGTGCAGTTAATTCTATGGTAGATTAATGCAGCAAATATTTTATCTGGAATTAATTCTGTTTCAGATGCACTAGAAAATAATTTGATGTTATTCTGGCAACCGACCACTGGATGGCAATAAAGACCACAGAGAGTTTTCACCCCACCCCTCCTCAACCTCAGGCAGATGAAAACCTGAATTGGGGTTGAGCTCTGTCCGCAGCATCATGGCTGTAGAAGAGACAGGATCACTGAGGACCCCCCGGCCCCCGGCCCCCGACACACACACTATAATCCTACCACAAACCTTTCAGGTCTCAGTCTGGATCTATTGTTACTATGTTGCTTTCATACAAACAGTTACAGTTCCCCGAGCACAGCCCTTTATGGAGGGTGACTACTGTACAGAATATTCTGGGGGGGTAAGCACCGGAAGCATTATTCTCTTCATTTTACAGCAGAGAGTCTAAGGTTCAGTCGAATTGTATGTTGTGGGGCAACTCACGCAGGGCAGGCTCAGACTTCTTTGAATAAAGCCAGATTTCAGGGGAGTGTTCTTTTACCTCCCCATCTCCGCCACAATTGCCCACCCCCTCCAAAAAGCAAGGCTTGGTAAAGAAATAGCAAGTCCCTCCCCAACTCGCTGTCTCTGTACTGCCTTCATTACGTGCCACAGAATACTACCTCAAATCAGAGAAGCTACAAACAGAACACAGCAGTGCCCCTTTATCCTGGCTTTTACTTTCTGAGATGACAGTTGTATGATGTCATCCACAGTCCAAAAGTATGAAGTGGAAAATTCCAGCAGTGCACAATTCCTAAGTTTTGAATTGTGTGCCATCAGAGTGGCATGGTGGATTTTCTTTCTTTTTTTTTAATTTTTATTTTCTATATTCTATGTTTACATTCCAAAGGCTTTCCCCTTTCCCAGTTACCCCCCACCATATGTCCCATAATTCCTCTCCCCCCTGCTATTCCCCACTCATTCCCCCCCTCCCCCACGATTTCTCTGTTCTGGGTCTACAATACTGGATCCAATCTTTACAGGCCCAGGGTCCTCTCCTTTCTTCTTCTTGGGAGTCATTTGACTTGCTAATTGTGCCTTGAGTATTTAGGGCTTCTGGGCTCATTAATATCCACTTATCAGTGATTGCATTTCATGTGTATTCTTTTGTGATTGGGTTAGCTCACTTAGGATGATAGTTTCCAGATCTAACCATTTACCTACAAATTGCCTGAGTTCATTATTTTTAATTGCTGAGTAGTACTCCATTGTATAAATATACCACATTTTCTGTATCCATTCCTCTTTTGAGGGATATCTGGGCTCCTTCCAATTTCTGGCTATTATAAACAAGGCTGCTATGAACATAGTGGAGCATGTGTCTTTATTGTATGCAGGGAATCTTCTGGGTATATGCCCAGGAGTGGTATGCCAGGGTCCTCTGAAAGTGGCATGCCCAATTTTCTGAGGAACCGCCACACTGATTTCCAGAGCGGTTTTACCATTTTGCAATCCCACCAACAGGGGAGGAGTGTTCCTCTTTCTCCACATCCTCGCCAGCTGGTCTGTCCCACGAATCAGCTCTGTCAGGTGTATGCAGTCTGAATAAGCTACCTGCCTGTTAGTTACTTGGTAGTCATTTAGGCTAGCAGATGAAGTACTGCAGCTCTTGTGTCAAAGAAACCCTCATGTTAACATAATGTTCTCAAAGCATAAGATTTCATTATATTTGCATTGTTATTTTGTTCTGTTATTACTTACTGTTATTAGTCCCTTTGTGTGCCTCATTATAAGTTAAAATTCAGCTAATCTCATCGCTGTTGGGTTCTGGGAGCCTCTTGCTTTCCTGGCATCTGGGACTTTCTGGTGGCTACCCCCAGTTCCCCATTCCCCATTGCTACACACACCTGTTCAATTTCCTGACCCTCTGTATACCATCCTGTCTGTCTCCTCCCATACCTGATCTTGCCCCCCCCTCCTTTTCCCTTACCCTCCTTTCTTCCTCCCAAGTCCCTCCCACTCTCTACCTCCCGTGAGTATTTTGTTCCCCCTTCTAAGAAGGACTGAAGCACCCACACTTTGGTCTTCTTCTTGAGCTTCATATGGTCTGTGAATTGTGTCTTGGGTATTCAGAGGTTTTGGGCTAATATCCACTTATCAGTGAGTGCACACCATGTGTGGGCTTTTGTGATTGGGTTACCTCACTCAGGGTGATATTTTCTAGCTCCATTCATTTGCCTGCGAAGTTCATGAAGAAATTGTTTTTAATAGCTGAGTAGTACACCATTGTGTAAATGTACCACATTTTCTGTATCTATTTCTCTGTTGAAGACATCTGGATTCTTTCTTCTGGCTGTTATAAATAAGGCTACGATGAAATACTCCACAAACGGGAGGGACAACCTGTAGAGGCCATATCCAGAGGTTAGCCAGGGCACTTGGTTGGAGGATGGGGCTACCCACTCATCTCCAAATTTTGAACCCAGAATTGCTCCTGTTTAAAGGAAATACGGGGACAAAGTGTGGAGCAGAGACTGAAGGAAAGGCCATCCAGAGACTGCCCCACCTGGCAATCCATCCCATACACAATCACCAAACCCAGACACTATTGTGGATGCCAAGAAGTGCTTGCTGACAGGAGCCTGATATAGCTGCCTCCTGAGAGGCTCTTTCAGAGCTTGGCAAATACGGAGGCAGACGCTCACACCCAACCAACGGACTGAGTGCGGGGTCCCCAATGGAGTAGTTAGGGAAAGGACTGAAGGAGCTGAAGGGGTTTGCCACCCCGTAGGAAGAACAACAATATCAACCAACCAGACCCTCCAGAGCCCCCAAGGACTAAACCACCAACCAAGGAGTACACATGGAGGGACCCATGGCTCCAGTTGCATATGTAGCAGAGGATGGCCTTATCTGTCATCAATAGGAGGAGAGGTCCTTGGTTCTGTGAAGGCTCAGTGCTCTCGTGTAGGAGAATGCCAGGGTGGTGAGGTGGGAGCAGGTGGGTAGGGGAGCACCCTCATAGAAGCAGGGGGATGGGGATGGGATAGGGAGTTTGTGGAGGTGAAACCTGGAAAGGGGATAACATTTGAAATGTAAATAAATAAAATATCCGATAAAAAATAAGTTAAAGTTCCTCCTGCGTATGCATGTGTAGGAAGAAGCACAGCAAATGTAGGGGTCAGTACCAACCACAGAATCAGGTTTCCACGGGATGTGTGCCTTGGGATGGACGCCCCGCGGGGGCAACAACTGCATATATTGTTTTAGGAAATTGGTAGTTGATCTGGAGTCGTAGTTAAATACGTATGCTAGCACTGACATGATTTTGTATTATCTTTTACAGTAAGGGCTCATGACTGCTCTGTACCTGGACTCTGGCTCAGCATCTTAATTGTTCTGAATCTGACACAGTGAATGCATCTCTTCCATAGGGAGTTCATATTTGCAGTTTGAGGGTTTTTAGTTTCTGTTGGCAAGGATGTGGTCTGGCTAGCAGTTTCAAGTCAGGGTCGACATGGGGATGCCTGGGAAACATTGTGTTGTCAGAGCAGAGGTTCCCGAGCTGATAATGCTCCCGAAGGGCAGACATGATGCTCTTGCTGATCCGCTGGAGAAGTGTGTGATAACTTTTTTTGTTTGTTTGTTTTGTTTGTTTTTCGAGACAGGGTTTCTCTCTGTAGCCCTGGCTGTCCTGGAACTCACTGTGTAGACCAGGCTGGCCTCAAACTCAGAAAAACGCCTGCCTCTGCCTCCCAAGTACTGGGATTAAAGGCGTGCGCCACCACTGCCCGGCGATAACTTTAAACTTAACTCTGACGTCAGAGATTTTAGCTTCAGTGTAAGATGTAAAACAAAACAAAGTAAAAACAACAACAACAATAACAACAATGCATTGCAACATTGTTCTATGGTCAAGGAAACTCTGTCACTGTCTCTGGACTTTAGAACCTAAGAGAGAATGTCCAAGAAAATTTTCTCTTTCTTTTTGTTTAGCATCAAAAATCTTTAAATATGACATTCCCGAGTCTCTGTGTGTTGTGTATAAAGAAATAGTGATCGGTGTGGTGTAGGTCAAGAGAGCCTGCAGCTACTGAGCCTGAGCTGAAGCCCAAGGCCTCACAGAGCCAGGGTCCCTTCCTCCACCTGCCTCACTGCAAGGCAGACTCTTGTTGCTTGCACTCGGAGAGCTAGCCAGCATTCCCCGAAGCTATCCGGTGGGAAGGCTCACTGTCAGGGGGGCAGATGACGGTGCCCTAGCTTGGACCACCCAGGAAGCAGAGCCCTGGCCATATGTGTTACCGTGTGTGTGTGTGTGTGTGTGTGTGTGTGTGTGTGTGTGTATGGAGGGACTTGAGGAACAGCATGTCTATAGAGGGAGCCGATGTGTGCTACTGAGCTGACCCCCACAAAGGGCAGCAGAGTGCCCGGCTCTAAGGGACTGTCCTCTGAGAAACTGAGCAAACTCTACCTCAAGAAAAGCCTCTCTGGAACAGGACTAGGCAAACAGTGGTCCACGTGCTACTGTCTGCTGCTGGGCAGGCCACAGGCGCGTCTGCACTGCTCTTTCTCTGATTTAGAGATGTTTTGAGTTCCTCAGATGGGTCTGTAACAGCTGATGAGTGCCCGGAGGAAGCAGAGGGCGGCAGGGGCGAGGAAACACCAGGGCCAGAGCTTGTGCTTTTGTCCTGAGCTTTGTTTCACAGCCATCCCTTGAGGGGTCAACCCTTCTCCTCTCACGCTTTATTTCTTGGGAGAGGAAAGACTCCTGCATATCCTGACCTAGAGCTTTCAGGTTGAAGTGATTGTTCCAGAGTCTTCTAATTTTCCTTATTCTGGTCGATCTCTCTCTCTCTCTCTCTCTCTCTCTCTCTCTCTCTCTCCCCATTATTGTTAAACCAGATTTTTATATATTTTAGGTTAAAAATCTTCCCATCTATTCATGTCCCATTTTTTTTGCTATTTCATACTTTGCTTTCCCGAGTTAGCATATAAATGTTTATATTTATTTTTGGATTTTTGAGAAATAAAAGTTCTTAATTTTGTTTTGTGACATACTTTTGCTTTATGGTCCAGTCTGACCTTAGATTGGCAATCCTCCTGCCTATGGGTGAGGCTACAGCACCATTAATTAATTTCCATTAATTAATTAATTCACTCTCCATCCTAATTACAGCCCCCTTCTCCTAGTCCCTCTCCTCATACAGGCCCTCTCCCCATCTTCCCCCCCTTCTCCTCTGACAGAGTGGAGGTCCCCCTCACCCCCAGGATACCAACTCACCCTGGCACATCAAGACACTGAGGACCAGGCACATCCTCTCCCACTGAGCTCAGACAAGGTAGCCCAGTTAGGTGAATGGGATCCACAGACAGGCAACAGTTTTAGGGACAGCCCCCTCTCCAGTTGTTGGGGGACCCCTATGAAAACCAAGCTGCACTTCTGCTACATATGTGTGGAGAGCCCAGGTCCAGCCCATGTGTGCTCTTTGGTTGGTATTTCAGTCTCTGCGGGTCTCTAAGGGTCCAGGGGGTTGACTACATTATTCTTCTTATGGAATCCCCATCCCCCCCAGGTCCCTCAATCCTTTCTGCAACTCTTCAAGATTCTCCCAGATCCATCTACTGTTTGGCTGCGGGTCTCTGCACCTTTTTCACTCAGCTGCCTCCCAGAGGTGGGGCCTCCGAGGACTTATGCTGGGCTCCTCTCCGCCAGCATACTAGAGTGCCATTAATAGTGCCAGGGATTGGTTCTTGCCCGTGGGATAGGCCAGTCATTGATTAGCCATTCCCCCAGTCCCTGCTCCTTTTTTGTCCTTGAACTTCTTGTAGGTGTGACAGATTTGGGGTTGAAGGTTTTGTGGGTGGGTTGGTGTGCAGATCCCCCCACTGGGAGTCCTGCCTGGCCATTTCCGGCTCCGTATGCCCCAGTGCTAGGAGTCTCAGCTGGAGTCATCTGAACAGACTCCCTGGAGCCTCTCTAACCCTAGGTCTCAGGCACGTCCTAGAGATGTCCACCTCCACCTGCCACCACGATTTGTCTACTCTCTATCTCCCCGACTCTCATTACGTCTGATCCCCTACTCCCGTTCCCCTCCCCACCCCCTCTCACATCCAGTTCCCCCTCTCTGTCCACCTCCAATGACTATTTTATTTCCCCTTCGGAGTGAGATTCAATCATCCTTCCTTGGGACCCCCTTGTTATTTATCTTCTTTGGGTCTGTGTATGTAGTGTGGGCATCCTGTGCTTTATGGCTAATATCCACTAATAAGTGAATACATACCATAGGAGTCCTTTGGGATCTGAATACCAGTTTCCCTTTTACTGTGGATACAGTTCAACTTATTGTTTCTTGGTGATTTGTGATTTTTGTGGCAGCTTGAGGATCTTTGTGTACTTTAAGTCATTGCCGTGTGAGTGTGTATAAATCTGTCCCCTTCAGATGGGTTGGTTTTGTATCCTCCTAATAGGTTTAGCTCTCTGCGTGTCCGCACGTGTGCAGAAAAGGCACGATATGGTGGGATCTGCCTTTTGAAAGGTCACCGTGCCTGCTGTTTGAAGAGCAGAGAGCTGGGTCATTGGGGGCAGGCTAGGGGCTACTGTGCTAGTCTAAGAAAAGGATGAGTGGTGGGTGACAAGGGCTGATGAGGGAGCCTACCAGACTTCTGCCTGAGCCGGGCTGTCTCACCCTTCTACCTTTCTCTACCTCACTGCTTCTCTGTTCTGTTTCTGCTTTCTCTTTGACTCCCATAATTCTCCCTGTCCCGCCAGGTATACCCAACCCATGACCTCTGGGTTGTGTGCACCCAAGATAGCTATGACCCAACAGGAAGGATTTTTTTTTGTCAACTCTATTGAGTATTTATTGAGGTTCTTAGATGTGTTGCAATGTTCAAACATTGGGCATCTGAAGCCTCCTAAGGCATCCTTTGGCTTCTGCTCTTGTTGGCTATATGTAATCTCTGCACAGAGGCAAAGAAATGCTTCAGGACATGGCGGTTGGTCCCAGTAGCTAGGCCACTCACATAGTGTGGACTGACAGTTGTGGACTAACACTCATGTTGTTTGTCTACATGGTCCTTCCTAGAGGGTGGCAGCACTTACGGAGTTAGGAACAAACCACACTTGGTGACTGAATGTCCAAGACTCGCCAGTCTGGGAGCACAGGTGCCTTAGAAGTGCTGTAAATGGCTGGTTCATGTGTCCTGTGAGGGTTGAGAGCATCCCAAAGAGAAGACACATGCGAAAGAATATGTTTTCTTTCTCAATCCATTTTTTTTAAAACAAACACTTCTAAATTATGATCTTGACTTCTGAAATATATGACTGTGAAATAAAAAACGTGGATGGAAAATAATAACTGAAGTCTGTCTCCAAATGCAGAGTTTCATTTATTAAAAAATATATCAGCCAGAGCTTTGCTCTGAGATATTTTGTTTAAGTACAAACCATAAATTAGAACTGACATTCCTATTAATGATGGGAGGCAGTTATATATGTTTGTGGTAAAAAGAACAAAGTGGAAAAATTTGAAGCTGATTCTATACAAGGCTGATTAAAAGCAGTTGTTGTGGAGAATGAAAATGAGCCTTGATTTCATGTTCAGGAACACATGTCCAACGTGAGGTCCCTGAGAGCCGTACAGTGAAATACGAGGAGAACTGTGGAGCTGCAAGGGGTTTCATTTACACACACGGCTTGCGTATTAATATTTTCATTGATTTATTTTCATGCCAATATGTCTTGACATAAATATGGTGATCTATAATGTATCGACCATAAAAGTCAACATTATTTTTAAAGCTGACTCAGGGAAATAAAAGCCTCATTGTTAGGGCTGATATATACGCTAGCTATGTCACCCTGTTGAAAAGTTAACCTCTCTCCTCCTGATCCCAAGTGGGCTAAATGAGAGGGATGCATCCTAATGGCTCCTAACCTTTACTGCAAGTTTTGTTTCATGGCCAGCGTCCAAGTACCCAGGCTACAAAGACGGAAAAAGAGTGTGTGCTCCAGAACTCAGAAAAGACTCTGTAAGCTGAGAACGATGGCAAAACCTTTTGTTGGTACTCTGTCTGGGCTCCACCCCACAGTTGCCTGACAACAGCCAGGCAGGCCTGGTCCACTATAAAGGGGCTTCTTGCCCCCTCCCCTTTCTCTTGTCTCTCTCTCTCTCTTGCCTCTTGCCCCCTTGCTCCCCCCTCCCCATTCCCTTCCCCCCCTCTCCATGTGGTCATGGCCGGCTTCTACTTCTCTACTCGCTCCTTCTCTCTGCCTTTCTCTGCCTCTACCACTCTCTTAACTCCCCTCCCCGTGCCCTATATAAACTCTATCCTGCACTATACTGTCGTGTATGGCTGGTCCCTCAGGGGGAAGGGATGCTTTGGCGTGGGCCTGCCTAGGCACCCCCTCCCCCCACACCTCAACTCACCCCCATAGAACATATTCTTATATTTCTTTATCCTTTTATCATCACATCAACTTCTATACTTAGTCCTTAGGATGCAGAGGCAGGAGGATCTCTGTGATTTTCTAGGTCAGGCTGATTTACATATTACATTTTAAGCCAGCCAGGGCTGTACAGTGAGACCTTGTCTCAAAACACCAACAATAAAACAAACAAAATTATACACATCATCAGCAGTAACAACAACAAAGGAAAGAAAAAAAAAACCTCTGCTAAGAAGATAGCTACTTGGGAAACAATTCCCTTCACAGGATGAAAGGCCTGTGATACCTTCTAAGACAGACACCATGAGCCCATCACCCTGTCTTGGGTTGTTAGTGAAAGTGGTGATGTACAACGGGGCGCTCCAGAACACAGAGGACACATGAAGACATTGTCAGCCGTGGAAAATAACAGCAGGTGCCAGAGTCAAGGGCTGTACACTGAAACTCTGTGTAGGCTACACACACTGTGGTGCAGCCCTTGGTCAAGTGATCAGCATGGGATGAAATTGAGCCCAAAGGAATATAGATTAGTAGTGAAGGGAGAATGCTAACACGTCTTGGGGAGACCTGGGTGGCTGCGCTCCTTGCTCAGTTTCTGAGCAGTACAAATTTGCTGGAGACAGCAAACATTGAGACTTTTTAGTGTGTGTGTGTGTGTGTGTGTGTGTGTGTGTCTTTCTGAGCACCAGATAGGTGGAATCATTTGAGAGATACACAAACACAAACTGTTAAACCTAAAAGAAGTTAAATAGTGATTTGCCCAAACTATCCAGCTAGTCAGTTCTGAGCTGTACTTGGAACAGATGCCTACCTGGCTTTCCATCCAGGATGCTCCTTTATTCCGCATGATGGACTAGAAGCCACATCAATAACACACAGGCACGGAGAACACGCCACACCATTGCAGAATCTTGTTTCCAAGTCACCACTGTGTTGTGGCTGATCTTGCCAACTCTCCTGACGACCTTTAGGGTATCACGCCTTGTGTGAACTCTGCTGACTCAACCGAAACCTTTCATCACCACATACCACGGACACTCCTGGGCACAGCTCCTTCTCTCGTTTGACCACTGATTAAAGACTTCCTTGATGGTGATTAAAAACTCGTGTCAAAGGTGACCAAGCAAAATAGTAATTAATGAACTCCTACAATCCCCATGTGCTGGTGCCTTAGGTAAGGCCTACAGCAGGAGCCCACGTGGTATCACCTGAACTGTCCTAGATCTGTCCGATTCCTGCTCCACTTTCTCCACTCTCCTCCACACTCATCTGCGTTCTGCCTCCTTCTTTTCTGCCCCAGACTGAACTCTTCCATCTGCTCATTTGAAAATCCAGTGAGAAAACTGTCTCTCATCCAGGAAGTCCTGAGTCCCCAGCAGTCCTATTATCTTGTCCCGAGCTTTGTGTCTGTCCTAGTTTAACTACCGAGAACAAGAGGATGACAAGACGTGAAGAAGAAATGATCATACCCAAATACTATGGAGAGAGAGAGAGAGAAGGAGAGAGCGAGAAAGGGGGGGGAGGGAGAGAAGAAAGAGTCTGAAAATGTAATAGGGAATGTTTCAGCAAACGAGAGAAACTGGACACAGTGCAGCAAGCCCAGTAACTTGTCTGACACAGTATGTTCATACCATGTCTCTTCTTTTACTCCTTTCTCACTTGTGATGTCGTGTTCCCCATGTGGCTTCTAACAGTGGAGTCCCGGGGCTAGCTAGCACCAGGCCTCCTTCCTTTCCAGGTCTGTACTCACTGTCGAGGTGGTCTTGTCCAGAGAGTTCTGGAGGGGAAAGAGTACGATAGTCTGGGGCACCCCAAGTCTACCTTGGCTACGGTCAAATCTGTAGGCCATGGAACTTAACGAGAAATAGTAGTTAATGAGGAATCTCGAGGGGGAAAGAAGGCGGTTAATACCACGTGGTGAGGATGAAAAACACTTGCCACTCCTTTCCTCCAGCAGTGGGGATGAGGCTGAGGAGTACTGATAAGTGCTCACCTCGGAGGCAGGAAGAAGAGACTCAGCCAGGTAGGCTGTGCTCTCGTTAGAGGCGGAGTGCTCTGGGCTTGCTCTTCTTGCGAAACTGGATCTCTGCTGGGTTGTGTGCTGGAAAAGCAATGGGATCTCTTGAGTGAGATATTTCTGTCTTCTCCATAGAGGTTTATTGCGACCATCTATGGGATGTATTTTTTTAACCCTTTGATTCTTGCTGACTGACAAGGCTGCCTTGCTCGTTTGCTTCCCGGAGGACTGTACTTTTCAGTTTGCATGCTGTGAGAAAGCGTATATTAGGATGTTTGGAGTTAGAGATGGAGTTTGCCTTCCTGGGCTGTCACGTGTCTGTCCATCAGCACCAGTAATGCTCTTTCGAGATCACTCCTTCTTTGCATAAACTCATAACTCACTGTCTAGAGTAGTGACTCTCAACCTTTCTAATGCTGCGACCCTTTAATACAGTTCCTCATGTTGTAGTGACCCCCAACCGTAAAATTATTTCCGTTGCTACTTCATAACTGTAATTTTGCTACTGTTATGAATCATAATGTATCTGAGGTGCAGGATACCAAATATGCAATCACCAAAGGGGTCATGATCCACAAACTGAGAACCACTCGTCTAGAGAGACACCTCCGAGGTCCCCCGTCCTAATTTCCTTATTGTGAGCTTACTTGAAAAAAAGAACTCATGACTCTTGGAAAATACTCTGTAAACAGTATGAGTGTTCATCATGCCATCTGTGCCTTCCAAGCCCCTACTTCCTGCCAGCAGTTCTCTGTTCTTTCCTTTGCACCCGGACTCTGAGAACAAACTGGCTGCCTAGAACCACCTGGAGTCTCCAGAGACTTTGCTGCCCAATAGACTAAGCACCCAATTTCCTCTTTTTCTCTTCTAGGAAATCGTGTGTGTGTGTGTGTGTGTGTGTGTGTGTGTGTGTCTGTGTGTCTGTGTGTCTGTGTGTCTGTGTAGTATGTTTATTGGCATAGTGTGTGTATTATATTTTGGGTGTATGTGTATTGCGTTTGTGTGTGTTTTGTGTGATTGTATTTGTATGTGTGTGTGTGTGTATGTGTGTGTGTGGTGTGTTTATTGTATTTTGGGTGTATTGTATTGTGTTTGTGTATATGTATTTTGGGTGCATGTGTATTGTGTGTGTGTTTTGTATTTGTGTATTTTGTGTGTGTGTGTTTTGTGTTTGTGTATTTTGTGTTTGTGTATTGTGTGTGTGTATTGTGTGTGTGTATTTTGTGTGTGTGTGTATTGTGTGTGTATTGTGTGTGTGTATTGTGTGTGTATTGTGTGTGTGTATTTTGTGTGTGTGTATTGTGTGTGTGTAGATGCATACTCATGCGCATGTGCACACATCTGGATGCTAGACGGCAACTTCCAGCTGTCATTCCTCAAGTGTTGTTCATCTTGGTTTTAATGTTTTTAAAACATAATTTCATGCTTGGGCCACGCCCCTAACTCCAGCAGACTCCAGCTGCTCAGGTGCAGGGCACAGCAGTCAGAAGAACAGAGGCCAAAGGCCAAGCTAGCCAACAGAAGTCAGGTGCCCCCAGCCTGACAGATTCCCTACTGGATCAGCGGTCACACTGGCCACCAGAAATCCAGGCCACAAAGACCAAAGAGGAAACAGAAACCAAGAAACAAAACACCCATTAAACAAAGACAAGTGTAAGAACACACTCAACAGCCAGCGCAATATTGTATCATCAGAGCCCAGCTATCCTATGACAGCAAGCCCTGAATATTCCAGTGCAGTGGAAGCACAAGGAAATGACCTTAAAACAAACTTTATGAAGATGATAGAGGTCCCTAAAGAGGAAATGAAAAAAATCCCTTAAGAAATCCAGGAAAAGACAAACAAAAAATTGGAGGAAAGCAAAAATCATTTTACATATATAGGTCTTGCTCACTGACCATTCTTAACTCCTTACCACTTCTGTACAGCCATCTTTCACCTCTCTCTCTCTCTCTCTCTCTCTCCCTCCCCCCTCTCAGATCTGTTCATTTTCTTTGAGACCTACAAGATTGACCAGAGCCATCTGTGTGACAGGAGATTGGAACTACTAACTGGAGCCCGATAGTCTCAGCAGAGAGTACACACCAGAAACAATGATTGTTTTTCTTCCAGAATTTATCCATAACAATGGCTCAGTGGTAAAGACCTGTGAGCCCCACCTCCTTCCTTGACCGACTATAGGATTGGTCTTATGTGGGTGCAGTGTAGATAAACCACAGTTGCCAACCCTTTACACTAACTTCTACGTTCCTGTGTGGCTAAGAGCTGTGGCAGTTACTTGCCGAGGTCACAATACTCCAATAACAGTAACTTGGACTTTACTGCTGGGTTGAGCAGGTCAAGTGGATTATAAACTAGTGCAGGATGACACAAACCTCCTAATGATATAGCCAAGGTCCAGAGACATTTGAGAGAAGCTGGAGGTACAGGGCACAGGAGCAGATGCAGTGAATCTCAATAGAGCTTTCCTTATCATTAGACTCATCCTTTGGATGCCCATTCCGAGCAGGATAGGACTCTGATGGTTTTGAGAGACGAGGCAGGCTTTTCCCTTTGAGACACAGGCCTCATATTAAGATGTAACCTTTATTTTTTTGTACAGTGTGCACGATATTGCCTTATTTGAATTTATCCCAGCATCAGCAAAGCCACACCATCATTGCAGTGAATCAGATTGTAGGAAAAGCATGCCTGTCCCGACTCCCAAAATGTCCAGTTTGTCAGCAATCCTGCTCCTCTGGCTCTGACTCAGTCTGAAATATTCCAATACCAAGTTGGCCCTGAGACTCAAGTCACGAGTCCACTTCTTTGAAAGCCAATCTGCTCCTGGAATATGCCATGCTCTTTTGTGCTTCAGAATCTTTGTGACCCTTTCCCCCTGCTTCAAATACACATTCTCAGCTCTTTCTCTTCGTGGCTGGATTCTTCTTATCCTTAAAATTTCAACTGAAATGTCATGTAGCACAAGGGCTTTTCACTATCTCAGAAACAATCTGTACTGCAATTTCTAACTTTATCAACTTATCTACTTTTCAAAATTTCCTCAAAATCTGCTTATTATATTTTGATTGATTTTTGTGTCTTTCCCCAACTGAGTTATAAAGTTCTGCGTTCTTAGAGTAGCTTACACATGTAGACATTTAATAGTTGCCAGCTGGTTTCTAATTATTCTGTTGTGCTAGATGACTAACCTGTAGCTCGTGAGCTGTTTATGTGGACAAACACAAAATTGTAAACTGACTTAAAATACTATGTGAGTTTTTTGGTTGTGTGGCTCTTGGTATGAACCTTGGCATGTCCTGTTGCAGTATCAAAAGCTTAGCTATGCTGGCAGGGATGGTGACTTGGGGCTTGCTCTCCCACAATGATGGACCGGATGTTACTGCTGGGCTCATATGGATGATGGCCAGTTGGCCTCTGGGGCTGTTGGCAACTACCATCAGACACAGGCACAAAGAGAAGTAGTTTGAGTTGATATAGTTCAGTGGAAGAACACCCGGCTAGCCTGCACCAGGCCCTGGATTTGATCCCTAGCACCTATTAATAAATAAGTTAATAGGTGAATAGGTAAATAAATAGCATTTAGGAAAGGAAAGCAGCTTGAGATTTTACTCCACGGCCTTGACTTTTTGGGTACTTGAATTCTTCGTTGCTTCTATTCTTCATTTTCCTTTTCAGGCACAGCTGTAACAGACACATCAGTGCTGACACAGGATGCCTTCATTTCATATTCATTTTTGGTTATGAAGTGTGCCTTCCTGAGAGTGGTAAGTGAGAGAAAGCAGCTGATTCCAGAGTGAACTTCTCATACTGTTCTTGGCTAAGAAGTCCTGTGCAACATGGAAGCAAAGAAAAAGATTAATCAGTTATGACTTATTCTCATCTTCAAAAATAATATGTGTGGTTGGCCTGTTTGTTCATAACTTTGTATGAGTGATTAATGGTTTAATGATGACCGATTAAGCATCTTTGCTGTTACTGCTATTTGCTGCTAATGGTATAAGTCAGCTTTTACTGGGTTATGCAGCAACAACAAAGAGCTCCAAAATCTTAATGGTTTACAACAAAGCATTATTTCTACAGTGCATCAACTGTGAGCTGGTCTTGTTTCTGTTTCTTCTTTATCTTGAGATCCAGGCAAAAGGAACAGCCTCTCCTGGGGGATTTTAGCTCATAGCAGATAGATGGTAAACTTGTAGCGTGGTCAAGCCTTATCTCAACAGGACAGTGTAATCGCAAAGAAAGGCAGAGTGTACAACTGAGAGTGTTAACACAATCTACTGAATTTTCTATAGAAGACATGAGGTGTTGGTGCTGGAACATTGTGTGTAGGGGTGCGCTTGTGTGTGCATGCATGCGTGTGGATATGGATACCTACTGCCCGTGTGTTCTGATGCCGAAAGCCAATGTCAGCTGTCTTCCTCTTTGCCTTCCACACTGTTTTCTGAGACAGGGTTTGTCCCTGCATCTGGGGCTCACCAACTCAGCAAGACCGCTAAGCAGTGAGTCCCGGAGAGCTCCCTATCTCTGCCCCTCTGAAGCTGGGATGGCAAGTGGTATGTACCATGTCCATCTACTTATGTGTGGGGGACACAAACACAGATCTCCATGCTTGCGAGCAAGCACATCACTGGCGGATTCTCCATACGCAGGCTCTGTAGTCCCGAGTGATTTTGAATTTGCTATGTACACTATGCTAACCTCAAAGTGGGGATTATCCTTTCTCAGTGTTTGAAATGCAACTTTCAAAATGGATGGCAAATAAAAGAGAAAAGTGGTTTTTATATGGTAGGGATGGAACTCTGTACAGCAGGAAAATGCTCTATCCATTGGAAATAAACACTTTAAATTGCCAACTTATATTATATTGTATTGTATTGTATTATATTATATTATATTATATTATATTATATTATATTATATTATATTATATGTACTACATATAATACAGGGGAAAACCACAAACTGAAGACTTTGGGAACTTTGTATTCTACAGCCTGCTGTGTGAGCTTGAACACAGTACTTCACTGGGGCTTTCCCCTTCTGGTTTGTTTAAATGAGATACCTCCAGTTCCTTAGAAATCAAAGGTTGCCGTATTTCCGATTCTGCTGTGTCTGAGCTGCAGAAGTGGCAGCTCTGAGAGCTCAGCTCACAGGCTCTCTTCCAGATGTTAGGAAGAAGTTTTCTTGGACTCTGTGGCAGCTGGTGAGGTGTACACCCATGTCCTCCGCTGGTTCGGGAAGGGTAGATCCTGTAGTCGTTTCTTCCTACTGAGCCTTGCCTTTCTCCCACAGGGGACTGCTGCTCAGTTTAGGTATTTTCACTCTCACTTCAGTTCCCCAGAGAGCAAGTTCTGACCAAGTGGCTCTTTGGTATCACCGCAGAGGAGTGCTGAAGAAATGAGCAGCGCTGGGTGAACAAAGACAGACTCTAGCCTGGCCCGAGGTTGTTAGACAGAAAAACCAAATCAGACCCTGAAGAACTCCTCTCCCTGCGGCTTATGTTGTATAATGGGATGTTGGAGTCACCCCTGGGGTTTTGAAACTTGTTCCATGAAATGTACACCCGGACCTGTCAAGTTTTTTTTTTTTTTTTTTTTTTTCTTCTTCTCCCTCCGCACATCTATTCTCATCTCCTTTGCTATTTAGGTCTCCTTGGCACATATCTTAAATTAGACACACTCAACTCTGTCACCAGACTTAAAGCTTAGATCAGACCCTGCAGAGGCACAGCCACTGAATCAGAGCTTCACGTTCTGGGCAACTTCTGGGTACCCACTCTTGATCTCCATTTAGATGACTTTATATAATCTAGAGTCACAGCCTGAAAAATGGAATGGCAGGTTCGAACTGTTCTTTGAAACCTGAACACGCCATTGTATTATTTTTACGGCAAGCAACTAGACTGTTGATTCGATTTAATAGGCTGTGTTTTTCCAATGTGCTAAAAGTTCACATACATACGTGTCTCTTACACATCTGCATTAGGAGATAAGCAAGTTAGTGGCGGTGCTGCTTCGAATCAGAGAAGTGGGGGGAAGATGCCAAACATCTACCAGTGCCACCAGCACACCACACTCACCCAGTGGCTAGGATTAATGACCCAACATGCAAAGAATAAGACACAGTAGAACAGCTAGTCTTAAATAGGACACCTGTACCATACCCCCCTATACCCAAGATCCTAGGACCAACACTGAGGAGGGAGCAGAAAGATTGTAAGAGCCAGGCATGGTGGGGGGCTGCTGTGAATGGTGTTTTCTGGATGTGACAGGGCCATTGCACACATACAAACTGAAACACATTTTTAATTATAAAAGCATACTAGACTCCATATAATAAACATCTATGAATGATAAACATGAACTTGGAGATGTTCACCTAAAGCAGGGTCAGTATATATCTGTAATGTTTTATTTATAAAGAATTGAGCAAGTAAAAGGAAGAAAAAAATATTGTAGACTATGAATGTTGGCTAAACTTTGATGGTGGGCACCAGGGTCTTCACAATAGCTTCTTCTTATTTTTTTTTTTGGTGTATGGGGACTATTTAATCCATTTACTGATATTCAACCCTCTCCCCTTCCCCCCTGTGACTTTAGACAGACAGAGTGGCATTGCAGTAGGCTACTGAGCTCATTTCATGAGCTTTGGAGAAAGCAACCCTTCTTTTTAAGTTGAAAATACAACCTTAAATTCTGATTCAAGATATCTTTTGAGAAAAAGCCAGACTCTCAGGGCCTTTTGGTTTATAATGGTTCATTTTACAAGGCTCCTCTCTTGCACTGGCCCCTCCCTGTGCTTAAACGGTTCCACTGGTCTCTTGCTGTCTTCTGAAGCCAGCAATGGCCCACTGTGGCCAGCAGCCCTGTAGCATCCAGGCCCAGGCTTCTTCCCTAGGCTTCTGGGATTCCTGTCAGGCCTTTCCTTGTTCCCTTCCACTGGTCAGAGACCTCTGCCTGCTGCCTACCAGACTCTCTACACTCCAGAACTGTGTGTTTCTACACACAGGAACTCATTGTGCCTGTGGATACCTACTTGCACAAGACCTAGCTAGCTGAAGCCCCATTTCCCCTCAGTTCCAGGCAGGCTCTAGGTTGTTCTCCAAGGGAATCTTCCTTGATGCCTTTGTTAGGCTCGGCAGTGGTCTCGCTGCCTGCTGGCTCCCTAGTGTTAGGCAGGTTCCGAGGACTTACAGACAGTGGTGTTTATCACTCCCACTAGGTTGAAGTTCCAGCTGTGGAGGTTGAACAGAAGTAGCTCATCAAGGCACAATTAGCAAGTCAAATGATTCCCAAGAAGAAGAAAGGAGAGGACCCTGGGCCTGAAAAGATTGGATCCAGTTTTGTAGACCCAGAACAGAGAAATCTTGGGAGGGGGGATGATTGGGGAATAGTTGGGGGGTGGGGGGGGAGAGGAATTATGGGATGTATGGTGGTGGTGGGGAACTGGGAAAGGGGAAACCCTTTGGAATGTAAACATAGAATATAGAAAATAAAAATTTAAATAAAAAAAAGGAATGTTGACAACTATCCTTCTATTTTTGCTACATGTAAAACAATTAGGAATTCCTGCCACCTGTCTTTGGACATACTTAAATGTAACATTACTTTGCCTTAGCTGCATTTAACGCGAAGGGGATGTTGCTTCATGAATGAAGTACTATTAGTTATTTTACATTGGTTACTTATAAAGTAGATTATTTAATTCCAATTCAAGAGTCTGTGCTGGTGATAAATTCCCAAGAATTCTGGTTGAGTAGTCAGTAGTGACAGGTATTATACACAAGAAGGAAAACACACATTCTAAGAGAGACTCACCTAAAGCAGTCTTGTTTTAAACTAACAAGTTTAAAGTCAAGGGTAATTTTTTGATGGTTTTATTGTAGCAAGCTGTTCTGTGGGATGGATTCACGGGGTAGTGTTAAAATCAGAATCCTCTAAGCCTAATCATGCAAGTGAAAATTTATGTAGTGTCTCTTGCTTTTGTGTAAGAGGCTGGATGTCTACCGATCTTAATAGGGTATATCTAATAACATGTTAATAACTCACGAATTGCTGGCTTTGGACTACAGACCTTGAATGAAAGGGCCTTCATGAATTATACATGCCTGACAAATAGGTGATACATTTTTCAAATCACACAGGCTCCTCAGAAGAAAGAATGCTCTGTGGAGAGAATTAAAGAAAATCAATATGTATTGATTGATAGATATTCGACTTGAAAACACACTCTCTACACTGCCTCAGACAATGGGGCGCCTGAGTTCCAAGACTGCTGTTCTCTAGAGCTGGAGGAATGCTGGGGAGGGAGGTTTTGTGTGATCTGGGTGTGGAGCCCAGCTCAGCCCAGAGGCTCAGTCCTAGCCTCAGTCCAGCCCTCACCCATGCTCCGCAAATGCTGAGGACAGTGGATTGGCCTTCTGTCTCTCCTTCCCTAAGTGACAGATTGTGACTCTGTCCCACTCTCACTGGGACCCTGGAGGCTCACTTTGTCAGTGTTGGTTGTGTGCTGGGAAGATGAGAAGTGTGCTTCCATTCTAAGCAGCATTATTGATTTGGCCTTTCCTTGTGGTTAATATAATATTCTCCACAGATCAGGTAATGGCTCAGCATTGCATAAAGAACCAAGAATCCCTGGCAGGGGAGAGGCAGTCTGTGTTTTCTCTCAGGAAAATTGATGTCTATAAAATGCCTCCAGTTTCTCTGAATAAAAGACATTATTACTTGATTTAAGTTAATCATCTTATTATTGTACTTTTATTAGCTTGTTGGAATAATTTTTTTAATTGTTTTAGTTTTTTTAAAAGTAATTATTGGAAATAAATTTGAGCCAGTAAACCCTTCATGTTGAGAAAGAACTGGATTGGAAACGATTTTCCTTATCTATTTTTGGTTGTGTTATCCCTAAACTTAATAGGAGAATGCATATACAAACACATATTCATATGTGAACTTGTGTACGTGTAAATGTGTGTATAGTATATGTATAAAGTATAATGTAAATGTAACCCTAATATACATTATTCACAATGTAAAATTCTCTTAAATATCAGGGATGTAAATATATACATACATATATATCATGTTAAAATACTTATATGTTATTGTTATACTGAAATAAGTAATAGCTAATATGATATTCAACCAATTTAGCATTCTTTATTTTCATTTTAGGATGTGCTTTAAAGAGACTCAATTCTGTGTGTGCGTGTGCACACACACTTTAGCTGGCCTTGAACTAGAGCCACCTGCCTTTGTCTCCCTTCTAGCACAGTCTATACTCTGCTGTCCCTTTTTGTTTGTTTTTTTGTTTTGTTTTTTTGAGACAGGGTTTCTCTGTGTAGTCCTGGCTGTCCTGGAACTCACTTTGTAGACCAGCTGGCCTCGAACTCAGAAATCCGCCTGCCTCTGCCTACCAAGTGCTGGGATTACAGGTGTGCGCCACCACCGCTCCTTTATTTTCATTTTAGATTTAAAATTTGAGGGGACAGAGTCTTATACAGCCCAGTTGGCCTAAAACTTGCTATAGAATTAAGGACAAACTTGAACTTCAGATCTTCCTGACTCTGTGTCCTGAGTGTTATGTCTAGGTTTGCCCACCACATCTGGCTTCAGTTCTGGATTGTTGAAGATATTTTAGGAATTGCATTTCTGAAATTGCTTTCAATAGGAATTTTATAAGTATAGAAGAAATCTAGACCAGTCACTTTAACATTATCCTTTACTTAATTAAAATTTTATTTTTATGTATATAAATATATTGACTCCATGTATGCTTGTGTATCACATTGGTGCATGATGCCTTTGGAAGCCAGAGCAAAGACTCAGGTGGCTGTGAGATAACATGTTGGGGCTGGAAATTGAACCCAGGTCCTTTGAAAGAGCAACCAACATTCTTAACTGCTGAGCCCCACCATTATACTTTAAAAAAAGCCCAAATTGGCATAATACTTGATTATCTACCTTATTATTCATCAGACTTGGATCTAGAACACTTTTTTGTTTTTAAATTCTGGGTTAGCCAGGGGAGTGCCCTACCTAGCAAGTATAAGGCCAACCCCTTGTCACCACAGTTTAAATAAGATAAACACCAGCAGACAAAAAAACCCAAATGTGCCAAACCTTCCTTTTCATATTTCTGAGCAGGAAACACACCTAGGACTAAACAGTGTTGATTATTGTAAAAACCACTGTGCTGTGAGTTATTACATTGAAGGTGAAACTTTTCTTTTGTTAATTTAAAGTATATTTTGTTAAAGTAAACAAGCAAACAAACAAAGCTTACAGTATTTGTGCTAATATTAAAATTCTTTATATTTTCATTATATATCGAAGACCTAAAATCAATTTTATAATTTCATAGGCATACTATTTTTATGAAGCGCAGCAATGAAATTATTCTACATATATTCTAACAAGATTTAAACAACAGAAGCAGACTATGTGTGGAAATATTAGTACTGGGGGATGTTACCGTGTGGCAGAGCACTTGGCTAACATACACAATTATGTAACAATACATAGGTTCAATCCCTGGAACAACAAAACAAGACAAGACAAGACAAGACAAGACAAAACAGACTTTTGACAACCATCCAGCTGAAAATGCCAAGATGAAATATATCTCTCTGGATATTTATTTAAAAAACAAACATATTCTTTTGTGTTTCTGGCCTCTTTTCTGTTATATTGTTTCATTTGGTGCTCATCAGTTTTTTTCCCTACATCATTTGTTGGATGTTTGGCAAGTGCTGGATGTCATGAAGCACTTCACACAGCAGAATCCAACTCTTGCTCTCTAAAATACTGTAGTCTCATTGAGTCCAGGCCAGTTAGCTATAGAAGTAAGAGGTTAATGAGATTATCATGGAAAAAGCCTGCCAGTTATAGCTAACAACTATACTCCCATTTACCCCAGGAATTCAATTTCCAGTTTCCAGCTGGATGAGTGGCTTCCCTTGCAGCTAGGTGAAATCTTGTTCAAGTCTGGACAAGCTATAGGTGAGTGTTCTAGGGAAACCTTTGATAGTCACTCTGGAATGTCAGCCAGGCCTCCCATGGCCTTCTGTTTTCAAGTCTTCCTTTTGTTTCATGGACATAGACGTCACTGATGGAGTTCCTCTATGATTCTACTGGTCCTTACTTGGGAGTGCTAGAGTTGTATGCAGTCGGACCTGAGTTCCTGTGTTTAGGGAGATATTATACTGCCCTGAGGAAGTTCACTTCTAGATTTTTTTTTCCCCCATGAAGGAGCAATAAACTGCAACCTGTCTCCTACTGCCAACCAAATGTACTTCTGAGACACATCCCACAGGATGCACTTCTGATGGAGAGGGAGACATGCAGAGCAAAGGTCAGCATGGGGAGCAGAAGGAGATAAGACTCTGTGGATGAACATGCCATGCTGGCCCTGGCCCTTCCTCCTGGTCCATGTGTCTCACCATTTCCTGCATGTGGCACTTGGCCTCTTCCTCACCTTTGCTCGTACTGCTCCCTACTTCTCTCTGGTTATTTTCTTGCAAATAAACATTATAATTTATACTAAATTATGCAAATCACAGATGTACTTAAGACAGTGAATTGAACTGTGTAAATCCCAAGTGTGTTAGCTGTTATCCTTTTCAGGATTACAGGCCAGCTCAGTCTTTGCCTCCTTCCTTCCTTCCTTCCTTCCTTCCTTCCTTCCTTCCTTCCTTCCTTCCTTCCCCCCCCCTCTCTCTCTCTCTCTCTCTCTCTCTCTCTCTCTCTCCTTCCTTTCTTTTTTTTAATTTTTTAAAATTATCTTTAATCTTTTTTTTTTTACAGTTTGGTTGTTATCTCCTTCCCTGTTTGCCCTCTGACAGTTCCTCATCCCATTCCTCTTTTTGGGTCTCCAAGAGGATGTCCCCACAGCCACCCCACCTTACCTCCCCACTCCCTGGGGCCTCGAGTCTCTGGAGGGTTAGGTGCATCTTCTCTCACTGAGGCCAGACTAGACAGTCCTCTGCTGTATATGTGTCTGGGGCCTCAGACTAGCTAGTGTATGCTGTTCAATTGGTGGCTCAGTGTCTGAGAGATCTCAGGGATCCACATTAGTTGAGACTGCCGGTCTTCCTATGGGATCACCCTCCTCAGCTTCTTCCAGCCTTTCCCTAATTCAACCACAGGGGTTCCTGACTGCAGTCCTTTGTTTGGGTGTAAGTATCTGTATCTGTCTTAGTCAGCTGCTGTTGGGCCTCTGGGAGGGCAGCCATGCTAGCCTCCTGTCTCTATGTACACCAATAGCATCAGTAATAGTGCCAGGCCTTGGAGCCTCCCCTTAAGATGGATTCCAATTTGGGTCTGTCACTGAACATCCTTTCCCTCAGTCTCTTCTCCCTTTTTTGTCACCTAAGTTCTTTTAGACAGGAACAATTCTGGTTAGAAGTTTTGACTGTGGGGTGGCAACCCCATCCCTCCACTTGATGCCCTGTCTTTCTACTGGAGGTGGACTCTACAAGTTCCCTCTCCGCACTGTTGGGCCTTTCATTTAAGTTCTCTCTTTTTGAGTCCTGAGAATCTCTCACCTCCCAGGTCTCTGATATATACCAGAGGATCCCCCTACCTCCTACCTCCTGAGGTTGCCTGTTTCTTTTCTTTCTGTAGGCCTCGGGGCTTCTGTCCTATCCTCCCAATACCTGGTCATGTTCCCCTTCCTCCTCTCCTTCCCCTCTCCCATGTAGGATTCCCCTCCCTCTGCCCCTGTGATTGCTTTCTTCTCCCTCCCAAGTGGGATTGAAACATCCTTACTTGGGCCCTTCGGCTTGTTAACCTTTTTGAATTCTGCAGATTGTATCCTGGGTATTCTATACTTTTTTTTTTTTTTTTGCTAATATCCACTTTTTAGTGAGTACCTGAATTACCGCACTGTACTGGCTAGTTTTGTGTGTCAACCTGATACAGGCTGGAGTTATCATAGGAAAAGGAGCTTCAGTTGGGGAAGTGCCTCCATGAGATCCAGCTGTGGGGCATTTTCTCAATTAGTGATCAAGTGAGGGAGGGTCCCTTGTGGGTGGTACCATCTCTGGGCTGGTATTCTTGGGTTCTATAAGAGAGCAGGCTGAGCAAGCCAGGGGAAACAAGCCAGTAAGTAACATCCCTCCATGGCCTCTGCATCAGCTCCTGCTTCTGATCTGCTTGAGTTCCAGTCCTGACTTCCTTTGGTAATGAACAGCAATGTGGAAGTGTAAGCTCAATAAACCCTTTCATCCCCAACTTGCTTCTTAGTCATGAAGTTTGTGCAGGAATAGAAACCCTGACTAAGACACGCACTCAGGATGATATTTTATAGTTCCACCCATTTGCCTGAAAAATTGATGATGTCCTTGCTTTTAACAGCTGAATAATATTCTATTGTGTAAGTGAACCACATTTTCTGAATCCATTCTTCTGTTGTGGGACATCTGGGTTGTTTCCAGCTTCTGGCTATCACATATGAGGCCACTATGAACATAGTGTAACATGTGCCCCTGTGGCATGGTGGGGCATCTTTTGAGGAATATGCCTAGGAATGGTATAGCTGGATCCTCAGGTAGGACTATGTCCAATTTTCTGAGGAGCCTTCAGATTGATTTCCAGAGTGGTTGCACCAGATTGCAATCCCACCAGCAATGGAGGAGTGTTCCTCTTTCTTTACATCTTTGCCAACATGTGCTGTCACCTGAGGTTTTGATCTGATTGGTGTAAGGTGAAATCTCAGAGTCGTTTTGATTTGCATTTCCCTGATCACTAAGGACTTTGAACATTTCTTTAGGTGCTTCTTAGCCATTTGAGATTCCTCTGCTATGAATTCTCTGTTTACTTCTATAACCCATGTTTTGATTGGGTTGTTTGGTTTTTTGTAGTTTAGCTTCTTGAGTTCTTTACATATTTTGGATATCAGCCCTCTATCAGGTATGGGGTATGAAGTTTTTTGTTCTCAATCTGTAGGTTGTCGATTTGTCCTATTGACTATATCCTTAGCCTCACAGAAGATTTTCAGTTTCATTGGTACAGAGACAGACAGTTTGATTAGTGGAATAGAATTAAAGACACAGAAATAAAACCATGTACTTATGGACACTTCATCTTTGACAAAGATCTACAATGGAAAAAAAAGAAAGCATCTTCAATAAATGGTGCTGGTCTAATTGGAAGTCAGTATGTAGAAAAATGAAAATAGATCCATATATACCACCTTGCACAAAGCTCAAATCCAAGTGGGTCAAAGACCTCCACATAAAAACCAGATACTCTGAATCTAATAGAGGAGAAAGTGGGAAAAAGCCTCACATCCATTGGCATGGGGGGAATTTCCTAAACAGAACTCCAATGGCTCAGGCTCTAAGATCAATAATTGATAAATTGGACTTCATGAAACTGGAAAGCTTCTATAAGGCTAAGGATATAGTTGATAGGACAAATCAGCAACCTATAGATTGGGAAAAAATATCTTCACTAATCCCACATCCAATAGAGGACTAATATCCAAAATATATGAAGAACTGAAGAAACTAACCTCCAAAACAAACAAACAAAAAACAAAAAACAAAAAACCCCCACAAACAACCCAATACAAAAAAGACTGTATAAAACTAAACAGAAGGATCTCGAATGGCAGAGAAGCACTTAAGGAAATGTTCAAAGTCCTTAGTCTTCAGGGAAATGCAAATCAAAACAACCGTGAAATTCCTTCCACCTTCCACCAATCAGAATGGCTAAGATCAAAAACTCAGGTGACAGCAGATGCTGTCGAGGATGTGGAGAAAGAGGAACACTCCTCCATTGCTGGTGGGTTTGCCTCCTTTCTAAAACATGTTGTGTTACTAGGACCCATCCCCCAACACAGCAGTAGGATATTGCTCAGCACCCAAACATCTGACACTTTAAATATCTCTTACAAGAGCCAGTACTCTGAGATCTGGCATGGACAGGTGATAGGAAATCATTGCTGAACCGAATCAGACCAAACCAAGAAGTCTGTGGATGGATGGAGAGAGCTGATTGGCTGGTTGTTTGTGTAGCTACTGCTTGTCAGGAATAGGAGGCTTGGAGGAAGGTGGCCTTTCAGCTTCCTTTGTTACTATCTGGTCACCTCTTTTGGCTGCTATTCCTACGGTTACTTCTGAGAAGACACATCATGCCACATAGCATCGTGGCACAAAGCTGATAATGCTTTATGAGGAGCCAGAGGAGCAAATGCACACATCAGAGAGAGGAGCTGAGGACAGGCAGAAACCGTTGGAAGGCCTTACTTCCCTCTTCCCTTGATTGGGGTCATCCTTTTGGATATCATGTTGCTGTGCTTTCCCCCCTGCTTCTCCTTTTTTGAGCCAAGGTCTCACTGTGTAGCCTGAGCTGATCTCACACCCACATAAATGTTTGAGTCTTAGCCTTCTGAGTTCTAGGATTACAGGGATGAGCCACCTATGCCCTCTTCACTCAGTGCTGCTGCATAGGACTGCTGCACAAACACCGACATGTGGGGCTGTGTGCATCTCAGGTGTTCCTTCCCACTGCCAGCTCTGCTCACATGTCCACCTTGAGCTTTCATCCTTGTGGTCTGTTCTGTTGTTGCCCAGGGGCTGATTGCAATGTCACCCAGGCAGCTGACCTTGGTGGTACAAGCAGCCATTACTCTTCAGTATTGGTTGGGCTTGTCAAAGCTGTTTTGCTTGGTATTTGATAGTCCAGACACTCTTAAAGAATCTCCTGTGGGGAGCAGCAAGGGGTGTGAGGCAGGTTCATCATACCTAGTGGTATCTGAAAAGGGAGACGGGTATGCCTTCTTCTAAAGCCTTGTAAATGAGCTTGATTGCAGTCTAAAATTAGGAGCAGTAATGGAGGACTGTTTCTACCTTCATGGAATTGTGGGCCTTCTGCATACTAATAGCTACAATTACAGTACACTTGTTTTATAGTTATTTTTAAGTGCTATCATATAAATCACTCCTTTACCTTCTACTGTGACTGAGAACAGCATGCATTATTTGCCCTTGTTTTGCAAATGTACCCAACAAGGGGCACAGAGCACCTACTCAATGCGTCATTGTCTCTAAACCTATCAGGCAATCAGCTGCTTGTAGTGTTTATTTAAAAAATTAAACTCACGATACTGCATGCCATTAAGCCACAATCTGAAGCCCGACTTTCTGCCTGACAGTTCCTAACTTAGCACCCAAGAGTCTCGTGGCTGACAGTTATGCTCACCCTGCCACTGAAACAGATGCCAAAGAGGAAAAATAGTAAAAATATACATTTTTAGTGACAATAGGCATTAGCATTTGTAAATAGTCAGAAACTTGCAAATCATTATCATTTTTATTATCTGTATATACAGTTATATTCCTTACATTCAAAAAGATTTATTCTGTTTTTATTTATGCATATGTGTGTCTGAGTATATGTGCTCATGTGTGCTGGTGCCCATGAAGACCAGCAGGAGGTGTTAGATTCCCTGGAGCTGCAGTTGGAGGTGGTTATACACTGTCTAACATGGGTGCTAGGAATCAAACTTGAGTCCTTCATAAGACCAGCAAGTGCTCTCAACTACTGAGCCATCTCTCTAGCCCCATTCTTAACATTTTCAATTCTAATTTAAATTGACGTATGTTGAAAATGTTGGTCATATTTTAAGGAAAAAAAGATATTGGTTTGTTATGCTAGTTATTTTTTTGAACACCCATGAAAATAAGTATGTAGCTACTAGTTTTTTCTTCTTCCATTGTCTGTTATCACATGCATGTATGTATTTGTATATATATATATGTATACATATATGTATATATGTATATTCTTAAATATAGCCTGTTGAGTCCATATATGGATGCATGTTTTTAGGGATGACCATTTGGCCCTCGGCAACCAACTGACTTGCTCTTCCCTTCTGGGGAGGACCACCCCTCGAACTCCCAGGAGTTTACTCAGTTGCCTGTAGTTCTTTGTGGAGGGTTGAGCCCTCATGGGTTTTCCCTGTGTCATTTGCTGTGTCTGTTGGTGCCCTTGTTCAGCTCAGGCTTGGGTGGTTGTTTTAGTGAGACTTCACGGGTGTAGCTTCTGGTGTCACTGGGAGAAACAACCTCAGAGCAAAGTCCCTGGCTTTTTGGTGTAGCCACTAGTTTTGTCTGAAGTTATTGTGGAATGTGATGGAACCACTCTGACTCTGTGGGTGTCTCTGATCTGACAGAAGAATTATGCAACAAGTAAGTCTTATTTATTTTTAAGTTAAAATTATCTTAATAATATTCTTAAAAGATAATTATAATTATACAGAATGATAGTTCATATTTGTGTGTGTATGTATAAAACATGTAGTGATCAAATCAAGATAGATAGCATTCTCTTTGCCTTAAAGATGAAAAAAATTCTTGATTAACATATAATAGTTGTACAAATTTATGGTTTATAATGTATATCCATAAATATAGATATAATGTATATGTATCAAATTAAAATAATGGCTACAACTGCTTATTATTCCTTTATCTTTGGAGTCTCTGACTCTTCAAACACTTCCTTTCTCATTGTTAATAACCTGTAATAGGATTTCATGAACTATAGCTACCGCACTGTACAGTAGAACACTGATGTGTTCCTTATGCTTGTGTTTTCATGCTCATGACCTAACTTTGTGTGTTTCTGGTGAGTGTCTGTGACTCAGTCCTGTAAATATGTGGTTTGTATTACAGCAGCTGTGATAAAAACCACTGAGTGGAGAGACAGAGGGAGGGCTTGCCAGCATGCGCAGACTGACGCAGCTGTTAATCTGCTGAGCCTTCTTAGACTTTAAAATATATTTTTTGAGTTTTTGCTTTTATGGTTTTATGTGTATGACTGTTTGCCTGAAAGTATGACTGTACACAACACATACACAGTTCTCACAGAAGCCAGAAGAGGGCTTTGGATGGACAGGAGTTTTGGAGACAGTTTGAGTTGCTATGTGAGTGCTGGGAATTGAACCTGGGTCCTCTGGAGGTTCAGGCAGTGCTCTTCACCTCTGAGCCATCTCTCTAGCCCCTTCCTCAACTTCCGTGGTCATGTGCAGAGTTGGTCTGTTGGCCACTATAGGGAGACTACGTGTGAAAGCTGTGATTTTTGAGGGCCAATCTCTACTGCTGATTCTTCCCTGAGGCTGAGAACTCGAACTCCTCACTTGGCTGTGTGGCAAATCAAAAGTCACGGTTGGCTGAGGGCTCCAAGCTCTGAGAGCTCTGCGAGCTCCCGCAGGAACTGCCTTGTGACTACAGAGCTTCTCTCATTTGTGATGTCAGCTTGACTGGGCTCGGAGACAGTTGGAATACAGTTTCCATGTCTTGGATATGATGTAAATGAGTTTAAAGTTGTAACACTAATTAAAATGTTTTATTTTATATGCATAGATGTTGGGAAATTTGAACTCAAGCAAAATTATGCACATCATAAGATAGTTATTAAACATTCTGGTCCTTTCTTTTGAAGAAAAATTGATTTCAAGTACTGAAGAACTGAGAAAAAAAGAAATGTATTCATTTTGACAAAGAAAATCTATGCAAGAAAGAAACAAAACCAACAGGAATCTTTGTAGCACATGTGTTAGGAATTCCTATTACTGGCATCCTGTTTTCTTTTCAGAAACTAAGTTCATATTATTATCCATGTGGTTCATATTGGTAGGGGAAGGTGGGGCCATTTTCTAACATTCATATGTGAGGAAAATGGGCTGGAGGTGGGGTTTCTGTTGGACTTGTTAGAAGGAAATAGACTCTGGTATATCAACCTATTATATGCAGCAGTTTGGTCCTTTAAAGACTAACACACTGTATAACACTCCTAACCGTATTTGTTCTAAATCTTTTGTGGCTATTTGGATATGTCTACCCATTCTAATAGTTATAGTGGCATTCAAAAATTATTTGTAATTTGGAAGTTATTAAATTTTTAAAATGTGTGCATTTGGTTTAGGATAGCTCTCTGAGGGCATGCTGCATGTATAAATACTAGACTGCAGACAGGGCTTGGATTAATAGACCACAAAGGACTATTTTTATGGAGAGTTTAAGTGCATAATATTGTCATTCCTAAATTGTATTAATAATTTCCTACACATGTCCAGTGTGTGTGCAGCGTTTTACTGTTCTGCAGAGTGCGATTGTGTATATTATCTCATTTTTCCCTCTCAACAACCTGGAGACGGGAGCTGGGATGCTTCAAAGTGTTGGCACTGAGGTCCCTTGCTTGAGATAAATACTCAGGAATGGGAGACAAGAGAAGGGTGACATGGAGACACCACAGTGAAGACACAATGAAGACACAATGAAGACACAATGAAGACACAGTGAAGACACAAGCACTCTTTCCAGTGACCAACATCACAACAGTTCATAGTGGCGTAGGAAGTGTTAGTCCTGGGGAAGAGACTACTTTATTACATCTCTCAGACAGTTGGAGGAAAAAAAGAGAAAAAAATTTAGAGGAGAAAATTATCTTCCACTCCACAACTAACCATAAACTCTGGGATTCCTTGGTGAACATGGTATTATCTCTTCCTGGTTGAAAGTAGAAAAAAATGTACTCCTCATACATGTGACTATTGCAAAAGGAAGCTTATTGTTTTGCTATTGCAGTTAAAAGTGTTAACCTCACATGTATGTATTACTCATGGAATACTGTGGTTCTTCCAATTTTCCCAACAGAAACACAGGAAAATAGAGACAATGAGCTGTGATAGTATGCTGAAAGCCAGAATGGAATCATGAACCCAGGAATCCAAAATCCTGTAGTCTGCACTGAAAATGCTTAAATAATTTATCGTTATAATTATTTCTATAGGACACAATTCTAGGATTAGATGGTAATTTTATTTGACTTACATAAAGGGGAATTATTACTGCAGTTACCTTTAAAGAGCTCCCTGGGTTTTCTGGGAGTATCTGAATTAGCAGTAAATTGAGGCCCATTACATATTAATGGGTCAGCTGATTTATTGGTGGTGTGGCTGGCAATTAGCCATCCTGCACAGTGTCTTCTCTTTGGGCATTGCTTTCTCACTGTTGAGTGCCAGCTCAGAGATGAGCGCCTTGAACCAGTGGGGTACTCTTTCTGTCAACCTAATAGGGTCTTGCATCATCTTAATGGTGAGTTATGGTCTGTCCTGAAGGATATTTGGACACCCTTAATATCTTTGGATGACAACCATTGGAAGCATAAATGAAAGTACATGTTGTCATTGAGCCACTAAAAATCTGTACCCAGTCACCAGATGGCCATTATGGCGTATGGATTGCTTTGGATATTTCTCTTATTTTTTATATTATAAGATTGCCTTTAGTTTCTGTGGCACTTATAGGATGATTTTCTGTGAGTCAGCTGTTGTGCAGGGAGTTATGGCTCACAGTATTTATTTGCAAGAGTCACTTTGGGGTGCCTAATTTGTCCTCAAGAGAAATATGTATATATATTTTTTTGCTCAACTTGCAAAGTGTTGTAATAAAAATTGGTGATTGATGTTGATTAAAAGATGAAGTGGTTAAGCCACAATGACCAAGGTTATAAATCATTGGAACCTAGAGTTGTGACTGGCCCCTGAGAAAAGTTTAAGTAGTGTTTTTTTAATGAGTCAATATATTTCAAGTCTTTATAGTATTGACTCCTAAAGTTTATTGGAACTGTATTTAAAACCTCATTCTACAGTGTGCTTAATAAGTTTCTAATACAATTTGGTTTTGCTTATCTAAGCATGCAGTTGCAGAAGAAAACGCATTAAAATTCTCTTCTAGGAGGGAAAGCAGTTTAAGAATTTGTGAGGGAATAGGAGTTGCTAAATCCAACCTAATTGCTTGATCAGTCCATTGGAGAATTAGCTATTTGGTTGCTGAGGATTAATTTCTCTGTCTTAACAATTCCACAAGGAAGAGGTTTCTTCCTGAGTGTCTCTGGTCTAATCTCACCCTCCCTGTTTAAAAACAGAAAACTGAGCAGTGAAGACACTGGAAAGATATGGAATCCCTCATTTCTAGCCTGACCAGACCATGCTTTTCAATCTGCTTTTCTGTTTCCAAGTCTGCTATCCTTTGGCCATTATGAGGGCCAACTACATGTTCCAAATGATTCCCACTGCTCTTTAATCAGCTCAGATGTGGTTTTTCTACTTGAAACAAAAGACCTTAACTAGACATCCATGAACTTACAGGGAATATTTTTTAAAATTTTTATTAGATATTTTCTTTATTTACATTTCAAATGTTATTCCATTTCCCGTTTTCCACCCCCCTCATAACCCTCCATCCCATCCTCCTTCCCCCTGTTTCTATGAGTTTGTTCCTCCACCCACCCCACTCCCACCTACCTGCCCTTGATCCCCCTACACTGGGGCATCTATCAAGCCTTCATAGGACCAAGGACCTCTCCTCCCCTTGATGCCTGACAAGGCCATCCTCTGCTACATATACAGCTGGAACCATGCGGGCTCCTTGGTTGATGGCTTAATCCCTGGGAGTTCTGGCTGGTTGATATTATTGTTCTTCCTATGAGGTTGTGAACCCCTTCAGTGCCTCCAGTCCCTTCTCTAGCTCCTCCAGTGGGGACCCTGCACTCAGTCCAATGGTGAGCCGTGAGCATCTGCCTCTATATTGTAAGGCTCTGGCAGGGCCTCTGAGGAGACAGCCATATCAGGATCCTTTCAGGAAGCAGGAAATGAGATTTCTTAGTGGGACTGTATTCACTCATTCATTCACTATCCAATGCTTCATTCACCTACCAAATGTACTACATGTTAGATATTCTCAATTAGAAAATGTCAGTAAATTAAAAAACAAACAAACAAACAAACAAACCCAAATTTGTCTTTACATGAAGTTAGGATCTTAACAAAGTGTGATATGGACAAAAATGCAAGACAAATAAACAATCTATATTTAAGTTATGTGAAAATATATGATATCCACATTAGCTAGTGATAAGAACTATATATGAGGAAAATGTGTTCCACACTGGCCATTTTTTTTCTCCCCGAGACAGGGTTTCTCTGTGTAGCCCTGGCTATCCTAGAACTCACTCTGTAGACCAGGCTGGCCTCGAACTCAGAAATCCGCCTGCCTCTGCCTCCCAAGTGCTAGAATTACAGGCGTGCGCCACCACGCCTGGCTCCCATTTTTTAACCCCTTAGGTCGGGGATGCCTGTTTGGTGGTGAACGACATGCTGCAATGGTTGAGACTGAGGCTCTTCTCATACTCTTCTTCATCACATTTCTATGTAGCTCTCAAAAGGCTTTCTCCTGGGAACTGAACCAAACTGGAGGAACAGTCTAGGTGAGTGACAATGGTAACCACAGAAGAGGCCTGCAGAACCGAGGCCTGAGGTTCCTTGAAAGAGGCGAGTGTTAGGCAAGGGTCATAGCATTGTCTGGGGCATTTCTTCCTCCCAGGGTCCTTGTCTAGTCTCAGGTAGGCAGAAGGGCAATAAGAATGAGCCAGGAAAGCCAGACTAGAACCGGGGCAATGGAGGGCACAGGCTGATCTGATAAGGAGACAGTTCAGGGTCAGAAAGGGAAGGAGACATCATGATGTGAGGGATAGGTGGCCGCCGCCCAGCCCCATCTACAGCTTTCTGACAGCTCGCAGCTCAGCCCGGGAGGCCAAGGAGCTGCAGGCTGCACGTAGCTGCTACTGCAGTAGCAGTGACCGCAGGAAAAACAAACAGCAAGAGCAATAGCAACAAAAACCCAGGCTGAGAGCAGTAGTGAGTCGCAGCAGCTGCCTGCAAAGGTCTTGGCAGCAATCAGGAATAGACACAACCGTCAGTGCCCCTGCCTCGAGACAGATCGCTGTGGACCTGGTTGTCAACTTCTGGCAACCTTGGGCTTGCTCAGGGTTCTTCCCCTTCCCTACCAGGTTTGACAGTTTTTCCTTGACCAATTCTATCTTTTTACTTTATCTTCATACCCCCAGAGACAGCTGAGGCCCGGTCGGCTCCCTGGTACTTCTATAAATTCATGCAGTACAGGGCTGCAGAGCCGGAGTGGCCGCAGGAGCCATGGGGAAGGAGAAGTGAGCTTCATGACCGGCTCCTAGAGGGGAACACCCTCCAGACCCGCTAGGTAAGACGGTTGGAGGCTCCATGCACCTGATGCTTCTGCTGTGGGCAAGAAGATCACTCAAACCAGCTGCCAGGTTCTAGACAGGCTGCCCCAAGCCTCCGCTGCTAAGACTGTAATGGCTGAGCCATACAGGGGAATTCTTCCTTGACGGTGCTTTCAGCTTCTAAGACCTGCTGCTGGGATTCCTCTTCTAAGACCTGGGATTATGATTTTCACAACTGGATGGAGTCAGGATACCCACTGAACTTGCAATCCCCAGATGACCTCCAGCAGCCTTGGTCTGCAGGGGACTGCTCTTGATTGATACCCTAGAGCCCTCTAAGAATGTTGGGACTATAGCACTTCTTAAAGCTGAATTTTTGAGCTCAACTCACTGTTGAGCGAGTGTTCTGGTGTTTTAGAGAGTTCAGATCTGTTCTGCTCCAACTGTCAAAATCCACGGGGCAATCAGTATAAGGCTTGATCCTGTTTGAAAGTTGTTAATCCCAAATGACATCAAAGGACCTCCATTAGTATCCTTTGATGATTTTCTCTCTGTTCTTGGAGAAGGGTGGGGAAGGAAGGCATTCGGAGGCAGAAGGTGGTCTTTACTATCAGCTTCAATGGTCTTGAAAGAGACAGAGCTGGGTAGCAGGTTTCAGAATGGTTAAGTTTTGGTACCAGGGATGAGAGCTTGTTTTTTTTTAACCAAGGAAATTTAACTAACTATGAAAGTCCAGAGAAGGGATGAGACTTTATTGAGGGGAATAAGGACAGAGTGGCTGACATGGAGAACATTTTTTTTCTTCCTGTAATAAAAACCTAGTATTGAGAGCTAGTCCCACACTGGTATCTAGTCTTTATTTAATTTTTTTTAGTTAATTGATTTATTTATTCACTTTACATCCAAATAGCAGCTCTCCTCTCTTCCCAGTACCCTCTATACAGATCCTATACCCATTACCCCTCCTTTCTCTTCTGAGAAGAGCCTCTCCACCCCTAGGAATCACTCTCCCCTGGAACATCAAATCCCTGCAAGAGTGGGCACATCCTCTCCCACTGAGGCTAGACAAGGCAGCCTAGTTAGGGGGACAGAATCCACAGGTAGGTAACAGATCCAGGGATAGCCCCCACTCCAATTGTTTGGGGACCAGCATGAAGACCAGGCTATACATCTGCTATATGTGTGCAGGGGATGGCCTAGGCCCATCCAATGCTCACGCTTCAGTTGGTGGTTTAGTCTCTGGGAGTCCCCAAGAGTCCAGGTTAGTTGACTCTGTTAGTCTTCCTGTGGGGGTCCCTAGCCTCTTCAGGTCCCCCAACCCTTCCCACAAGATCCACCTACTGTTTAGCTCTGGGTCTCTCATCTGTTTCCATTGGCTCTGGGTGGAGCCTCTCAGAGAACAGTTATGTTAGGTTCCTGTCTGCAAGCATAACAGAGTATTATTAATAGTGTTAGAGACTGGGTCTTGCCCATAGGATGGGTCTCATTTTGGGCCAGTCTTGGTTGGCCATTCCTTCTGTATCTTCTCCATCACTGTCCTGCATATCTTGTAGGCAGAACACATTTTGGGTCGAAGGTTTTGTGGGTGGGTTGCTGTCTTTCTTCCTCCACTGGGAGTCCTGCCTGGCTATCTATTCTTTAGGTCAAATGAGAATGTTTTGTTGAGAGGTGTAGAAAGGCTTATGCTGAAATGTAAAGTGTGTGTGTGTGTGTGTGTGCGCGCGCGCGCGTGCGTGCGCGCGTGTTCAGTTCTAACACATGGCAAGGAGAGGATGTGACAGAGGAAGAAGGCTGGGCTAGAGACTTCCTATTCTAATGAAGAACCCTTTGGGAAGGGTGAAGGACCCTCCGGTCCTGGGAGTGAAATTAGAAGGCATTTTTCAGAGTAGGAAAATGAGAATTAATGGAAGAGGAGGAATGAGAACAACAACAGGACAATCTGGGGGAACTGCACAGTATCCTGGTGGACACCCACCCTTCATAGGGCTCCAACCTGGCTTCCCTGATGCCTAGAGTGTAGTGGCTCCAGGGCTGGGCTGAGACACAGTTGTTCTGAAAGGTGTGTAGATCCCTGTGATTCTGGAATCAACACTATGTCTGTCCAATTGCTAAGTACCTAAATGAGCAAGTGGAGGGAGCTAAAGGAAGACGTTCTGACTTTTTCAATAGAAAATAAAAACATACATTATGTTATATGGGTGTTTCACCTGTATGTATGTCAGTAAACCATGCCAACATCTAAGGCATCAGATCCTTTAGGACTGGAGTTAAACATGCCTGTTAGCTAACATGTGGGTGCTGGGAATTGAATCCAGGTCCTCTACAATAACAATCAGTGCTCGGAAACACTGATCTATCTCTCCATCTCCAAGTTCAGACTCTTAAAAACTTGCTACTTCTACAGAGTATCTTGATTCAATTCCTGACTCCTGCATGGAACTCTTGGCCTTTGAGAGCACCAGGCACATCCTGTGCACATCCTCGCAGAAAAAGCACTGATAAACATAAAATAAAAATATATCATACAAAATGCAAGGAAAGGTATATATAGGGCTGGAAAAATCTGGGTAGTGTGTCTTTCAAGCATGTTGTCATGAAAACAGAGTTAGAGTTTGGAAACATGACAAAAAAAATTGGTAGATCCGTTTTCAGAGACAATAAAAAAAGAACAGTCAATGGTTTGATTGTTTAACAAGAACTGAAGGGGTTTACAGCCCCATGGGGAGAACAATGATTTCGGCCACCCAGACACCCCAAGACTCCCAGGGACTGAACCATCAACCAAGGGGCACACATGGTTCCAGCCAAAAATGTGGCAGAGGAAGGCCTTGTTGGGCATCAGTGGGAGGAATGGTCCTTGGTCAGATAAAGGCTCAACAGAGGCCAAAACAAAAGGGAAACGGGGAGGGGGGGAGTGTGTTGGGTGGAGAGGCATATACGTGGAGGCAGGGGGAAGGAGGAAGGGGACAGGTTGGGGGGTCTTAGGGAAGGGGGGATATCGGGAAAGGTTTTACCATTGGCAATGTAAATGAAGATGATATTGAATAAAAAATAAATTAAAAAATAATGTGATATCAGTCTGTACTTTCTGATTCTTTTGCGTGACAAATGCTCCTTCTTTGAATGCTGACTGATAAAATAGAAAGTGTTGAGAATTGGGGCCTGCAGGGGAAGGCGGCCCTTCAAGAGGACTTGTGCTTTTCTACACTAGCTATGCGTGAGCCACCAAAGCTGATTGAAGACTCTGGAAGAGAGAAGTCCTGCAAGCGCATACAATGTCCACCATTTACACAGGGCCTCTGTGAATGAGGCAGAAACCACAATACAGGCCTGGCAATCTAAATGCCAATGTAAAACAGGAGTGTGGAGTTGGTACAGGTGATGCAGGCATCAGTGGCTTTCAGCCAAGGATCAAGGGAGGTAAAAGTTACTTTATTTTTAATGGATCTTAGATGACAAAAGTCTGACAGTGTCAACTTGGAATTCAGTGGGACATAGGACAATGCTTTCTCTGAAAACTTCTGCTCATGTGTATTTTTGGAAACATCTAAACATTCTTACTATGTATGAATTGGAGAGGATTAAAAAATGAATGAGACTTGCTATTGAAGAAGTCACAGGATCGGTGAGAGATGACCTATAAATAAATACTCATCATTTAAGACAGGTTGGTGAACCGTGACCCAGAAGCCAAACCTGGCCAGTAACCCATTTTCATAAGTAACTTCTTGTGCACAATCACAACTTCTTGTGATTTGAATCTATTTAACCAAGCCATAAACTGTTTACAAAGTACACATTTATGGAGTAGCATGTGATGCATTGGCACATGTATACCTTGTGTAATGTTTAAGTGAGGGAGAAGCCAAATGCATACTCTAACATTAATTTTGAAAAAAAAAATTCCAAAATTTCCAGTAACCTGTCCCAGCAATTGATCTCTGTGTTGTCCCTCCTTGATTTAACACTGATAGGAAAGGGATCAGAGGTTGCCAAAAGGCTATGGGTGCCTCCAACTACGGAGAAAACATTCCATGACCCCCTGAGGAGGCCTAAGGCTGCAAGCCATACTGTACTCCACGACTTACGTATTGTTCACATTAACTAACTTATCACGGGCCACAGTCACAACCTTTGCAGTATGACGTGCGATAGCAAATCTAGCATGTCTTTCTTTTTTCCCCTTCATAATTTCACAGGGAGAAAATTCATTCTCACTGCAGACTTTTACAACCTCAGCATATTTTCCCCTGACCGTAAGAACTTTCACCTTTTCATTTAAGGGAAACACTTTATGGCTTCTCTCTGGCATATGCCAATTGCCAGCATCATGACTCTTGCCCTTTGAAGCCATTATTAAATAAAATCAGGGTTAGATGAACATAAGCCCTTTAATAGTGTGGCATACAGTTTAGCTAGAGGAGAAACCAGTTAATTGTGATGACAGAGCGCATCTGTGAAGGCTTCAGAAGGTAGAAATAGTTGAGGTGGGAGGCAAAAACATGGTTGACGGGACTAAGGAGGGGGCTCAGTGGGTCAAGTGCTTGCTGAGTTCGGATTCTCAGCACTCACGTACACTGGGCTTGGTGGCCTGTGTCTTGTAACCCCAGTACTACGAACGGAGACAGGCAGATCTCTGACTGCTGGCCAGCCAGCCTAGTTGTGGCAGCACACTACAAACTCAGGGGAAAACCTTGCTCAGAAAACAAGGCAGAGCGTAACAAAGGAAGGTATCTCCTATGAATGCACACATATTGCATACACCACGCATGGATCACATCATGCATATCACACACACAATCACACACACACACACACACACACACACACACACACACACACACTTCCAAATAAAGAAGGTCATAACCTTTGCTGTTCACAATCCAGCCTCCTTATTGTTCTTTTCTTTTTCTTGCATTCTGTTAAAGTGGCTGTGTGTGTTTGTGGTGTGTGTGTGTGTGTGTGTGTGTGTGTGTGTCTGGGTGTGTCTGTGTCCAACATCTCTTAAACTTCAATGAGGCAGCATCAATGGCAATTTCAACTTGGCAAATTTGGCCTGGGCTCTGACTTTCCCAACTACCACATTTTCTAAACCTTTCCCATCTTTGACTAACTGGGAGAGCATCTCTCTCTTCCATAGACCGTGCCTGATGGTACCTGCCATTTTCAGATAATTTAAACACAACCGTTAAGTGTTCTCATTAGCCACTTCACTGAAGCTCAAACTCATAAAGTTGGTTCCAAACACAAACTTTCCGCTTACAGGGGCTGTTATCTTTGGGGAACAAATTCAAACTTAACCAGCATGTAAATTTCCAGAACAAACCCAATAGAATTTTAAAAGAATAAAATTTAAAATTAAAAATTGTATGAACAAAACCACAGAAAGGCTTTACTCCAATACACTTTCTCTTATATTACATACACATCTCCGTATCACAAACAATCAGGGCTTAAACACAAAGAAACAAACAATGATGTGATTTAATGAAACCTGGAAGGATTATAGAAGACATTCTAGTTTCGTTTCTGTTGCTGTGATAAAATACCATGACAAAAGCAATGGGGGGGGGGGAGAAAGGGCTTATTTTATCTCACAATTCCAGCTCTAATACAGTAATGAAGTCAAGGCACCAGATATTTGAAATGGCTGGTCATATCACTTCTACAGTCAGAGAGAGAGAGAGAGAGAGAGAGAGAGAGAGAGAGAGAGAGGAATATAGGCATGCTTCTTAGTCTTAGTGAATTGTCTCCATTCTTATTTTATATAGATGAATATTTACACCTAGGGAATGGTGTCATCCATAGTGGGACCAGTTTTTCTATACCAATTAACAATCAAGACGATCCCCCACATGTCTATTAGCTAACCTGGTCTAGGTAATACACCATTAAGACTCCCTTCTCAGGTGATCCTAGATTGTATCACATTGACAAAGTGACATCTCAGACACTTTCAGTAGGAAAGATTTTGCTCTTCTTCAAATGCCTCTTTAGGAGGTGCCTGTTTGATTTCTATTGCTGTGATAAAGGCACCATGTTCAAAATCAACTTGTGAAACAAAGTGTTTAGTTTAGTTCATAGCTGTAGTACATCATGACGGGAAGTCAGGGTAGGAACTCAAAGGCAGGAACCTAGTGGCAGGAAAAGAAGCAGAAAACAATGGAGATGGTTTGCTCAATCTACTCGCCAGGACTAACACCACATACAATGGGCTTGGCCCTTCCCACATCAACCACTAATGAAGAAAATACATTACAGCTTTGCCTACAGGCCCATCTGGTGGGGGCCTTTTTTTTTTTAATCTGTTAAGGTTCCCTCTTCCAGATGAACCTAGTTTGTACCAAGTTGATGAAAAACAAAATGAAAAGAAACAACCACTACCACCACAACCACCCTCCACAAAACCCAAGTAGCACAGGAGTTTGTTTACTCTTTCTGTATCTAGGTCTTTTCTCTTCTCTTCTCTTCTCTTCTCTTCTCTTCTCTTCTCTTCTCTTCTCTTCTCTTCTCTTCTCTTCTCTTCTCTTCTTTTTTCTTTTCTTTTCTTTCTCTTTCTTTCTATTTGATATATTCTTTATTTACATTTCAAATAATTTTCTATTTCCAGGTTCCCCCCTCCCTGAAAGTCCCATAAGCCCTCTTCCCTCCCCCTGTTCCCCAATCAACCCCTTCCTGCTTCCCTCTCCTGGTATTCCCCTACACTGTTGCACTGAGCCTTTCTAGGACCAGGGCTCTCTCCTTTCTTCTTGGGCATCATTTGACATGTGAATTGTTTCCTGAGTGTTCCAAGCTTCTGAGCTAATATCCACTTATCAGTGAGTGCATACTATGTGTGTTCTTTTGTGATTGGGTCACCTCACCCAGGATGACATTCTCCAGTCCAACCTTTGCCTAAGAATTTCATGAATTCACTGTTTTTAATAGCTGAGTAGTAAGTATTCCATAGTGTAAATATACCACGTTTTCTATATCCCTTCCTCTGTTGAGGGATATCTGGGTTCTTTCCAGCTTCTGGCTATTATAAATAGGGCTGCTATGAACATAGTGGAGCATGTATCCTTATTGCATGCTGGGGAATCCTCTGGGTCTATGCCCAGAAGTGGTATAGCTGGGTCCTCCGGTAGTATTATGCCCACTTTTCTGAGGAACCACCAGACTGATTTCCAGAGTGGTTGTGCCAGCTTGCAACCCCACCAGCAGTGGAGGAGTGTTCCTCTTTCTCCACATCCTTGCCAGCACCTGTTTTCTCCTGAGTTTTTGGTCTTAGCCATTCTGACTGGTGTGAGGTGAAATCTCAGGGTTGTTTTGATTTGCATTTCCCTAATGATTAATGATGTTGAACATTTCTTAAGGTGCTTCTCAGCCATCTGAAGTTCTTCAGGTAAAAATTCTTTGTTTAGCTCTGTACCCCATTTTTAATAGGATTATTTAGCTCTCTGGAGTCTATATTCTTGAGTTCTTTGTATATCTTGTATATTAGCCCTCTGTCAGATGTAGGGTTGGTAAAGATCTTTTCCCAATTTGTTGGTCACCATTTTGTCCTTTTGACAGTGTCCTTTGCCTTACAGAAACTTTGTAATTTTATAAGGTTCCATTTGTCAATTCTTGATTTTAGAGCATAAGCTATTGGTGTTCTGTTCAGGAACTTTCCCCCTGTGCCTATGTCCTCAAGGGTCTTCCCAAGTTTCTTTTCTATTAGTTTCAGTGTGTCTGGTTTTATGTGGAGGTCCTTGATCCACTTGGATTTGAGCTTAGTATAAGAATATAAGATTGGATCGATTTGCATTCTTCTGTATGCTGACCCTCAGTTGAACCAGCACCATTTGTTGAAAAGGCTATCTTTTTTCCACTTGGTGGTTGTAGCTCCTTTGTCAAAGATCAAGTGACCATAGGTGTGTGGGTTCATTTCTGGGTCTTATTCTATTCCATTGATGTACCTGCCTGTCACTGTACCAATACCATGGAGTTTTTAACACTATTGCTCTGTAGTACTGCTTGAGGTCCGGGATACTGATTCCCCAAGAAGCTCTTTTACTGTTGAGAATAGTTTTAGCTATCCTGCATTTTTTGTTGTTCCAGATGAATTTGAGAATTGTTCTTTCTAACTCTTGGAAGAATTGAGTTGGGATTTTGATGGGGATTGCATTGAATCTGTAGATTGCTTTTGGCAAGATGGCCATTTTTACTACATTAATCCTGCCAATCCAGGAGCATGGAAGATTTTTCTATCTTCTGAGATCTTCTTGAATTTTTTTCTTCAAAGACTTGAAGTTCCTGTCATACAGATCTTTTACTTGTTTGGTTAGAGTCACAACAAGATACTTTATATTGTTTGTGGCTATTGTGAAGAGTGTCATTTCCCTAACACAACTGGAAAATTTGGATGAAATGGACAATTTCCTAGACAGATACCAATTACCGAAGTTTAATCAGGATCAGATAGACCATCTAAATGGTCCCATAACCCCTAAAGAAATGGAAGTGGCCACTGACAGAATCCCAACCAAAAAAAAGCACAGGACCAGATGGTTTTAGTGCAGAATTCTATCAGACCTTCAGAGAAGATCTAACATCAATACTCTTCAAACTATTCCACAAAATAGAAACAGAAGGAATCCTACTCAGTTCATTCTATGAAGCCACAATTTTGCTGATACCAAAGCCACACAAAGACCCAACAAGGAAAGAGAACTATAGGCCAATTTCCCTTATGAATATCAATGTGAAAATACTCAATAAAATTCTTGCCAACAGAATCCAAGAACACATCAAAATGATCATTTAGCATGATCAAGTAAGCTTCATTCCAGGGATGCAGGGATGGTTCAATATATGGAAATCCATCAATGTAATCCACTACATAAACTCAAAGATAAAGAGCCACGTAGTCATTTCATTAGATGCTGAAAAAGCATTTGATAAAATTCAGTATCCTTTCATGTTAAAGGTCTTGGAAAGAACAGAATTCAAGGCCCATACCTAAACATAATAAAAGCAATATACAGGCTGGGCGTTGGTGGCGCACACCTTTAATCCCAGCACTTGGGAGGCAGAGGCAGGTGGATATTTGAGTTCCAGGCCAGCCTGTTCTACAGAGTGAGTTCCAGGACAGCTGGAACTATACAGAGAAACCCTGTCTCGAAAAACCACACACACAAAAAAGCAATATACAGAAACCAGTAGTCAACATCAAACTAAATGGAGAGAAACTTGAAGCAATCTCACTCTCACTAAAATCAGGGACCAAACAAGTCTGCCCTCTCTCTCCATATTTATTTGATATAGTACTTGAAGTTCTAGCTAGAGCAATTAGACAACAAAAAGAGGTAAAAGGAATACAAATTGGAAGGGAAGAAGTCAAATTATCACTATTTGCAGATGATATGATAGTATGCTTAAGCAACCCAAAAACTCCACCAGAGAACGCCTACAACTGATAAACTTCAGCGAAGTAGCTGGATATAAAATCAACTCAGGCAAATCAGTAAGTAGCCTTCCTATACTCAAAGGATAAATAGGCTGTATCCAGGTCGTTAGGTAAAAATATTCCTGTCTAATTTTTTTTGTTAGGATGGGTGGATACACTTTTTTCTTTGTTTCTTTCCTTTCCTTTTAAGACAGATCTCACTGTGTAACTCAATGTGGTCTAAAATTTGCTATCCTGCTGTAGTAGGTGCCAGTTGCCAGAATTGTATTTACCATAATGACTTGAATAAAACACACACACACACACACACACACACACACACACACACACACACACGGTCCCATGATTCTGGGAATATATATTAGATGAGAACTTAGACCTATGGAAGAAAATACTTTTCTCACCTCTAATTCACCCAAAAACTGGGCAAGCATATTCTAATTACAAACACCCTTAATCTATTAGTGGTTTATAGCAAGAGACAAGAGCCATAGGAAATTTTTTTTCTTACCAAAGCAGTTTGTTTTGAGGAGTAGGTTAATGTGCTTAGCCCCTAAACTCCGTCAAGGGATGCCCTGGACAGTGTGAGGGTGTGACAGGGAAGTGTGAGGGTGTGACAGGGAAGTGTGAGGGGGTGACGGGGGCAGTGTGAGGGGGTGACAGGGGCAGTGTGAGGGTGTGACAGGGGCAATGTGAGGGTGTGACGGGGGCAGTATGAGGGTGTGACAGGGCAGTGTGAGGGTGTGATGGGGGCAGTGTGAGGGAGTGACAGGGCAGTGTGAGGGTGTGACAGGGCAGTGTGAGGGGGTGGCAGGGCAGTGTGAGGGGGTGACGGGGCAGTGTGAGGGGGTGACAGGGCAGTGTGAGGTAGTGACAGGGCAGTGTGAGGGGGTGGCAGGGCAGTGTGAGGGGGTGGCAGGGCAGTGTGAGGGGGTGACGGGGCAGTGTGAGGGGGTGACAGGGCAGTGTGAGAGGGTGACGGGGCAGTGTGAGGGGGTGACAGGGTAGAGGGGGTGATGGGGCAGTGTGAGGGGGTGACGGGGCAGTGTGAGGGGGTGACAGGGCAGTGTGAGGGTGTGAGGGGGCAGTGTGAGGGTGTGACAGGGCAGTGTGAGGGTGTGACGGGGCAGTGTGAGGGTGTGACGGGGGCAGTGTGAGGGGGTGACAGGGCAGTGTGAGGGTGTGACAGGGCAGTGTGAGGGGGTGACGGGGGCAGTGTGAGGTGGTGACAGGGCAGTGTGAGGGTGTGACGGGGCAGTGTGAGGGTGTGACAGGGCAGTGTGAGGGTGTGACAGGGCAGTGTGAGAGGGTAACAGGGCAGTGTGAGGGTGTGACGGGGCAGTGTGAGGGTGTGACAGAGCAGTGTGAGAGGGTGACAGGGCAGTGTGAGGGTGTGACAGGGGCAGTGTGAGGGTGTGACGGGGGCAGTATGAGGGTGTGACAGAGCAGTGTGAGGGTGTGACAGAGCAGTGTGAGGGTGTGACAGGGCAGTGTGAGGGGGTGACGGGGCAGTGTGAGGTGGTGACAGGGCAGTGTGAGGGGGTGACGGGGCAGTGTGAGGTGGTGACAGGGCAGTGTGAGGGTGTGACAGGGCAGTGTGAGGGGGTGACAGGGCAGTGTGAGGGGGTGACAGGGCAGTGTGAGGGTGTGACAGGGCAGTATGAGGGGGTGACGGGGCAGTGTGAGGGGGTGACAGGGCAGTGTGAGGGGGTGACAGGGCCAGTGTGAGGTAGTGACAGGGCCAGTGTGAGGGGGTGACGGGGCAGTGTGAGGGGGTGACAGGGCAGTGTGGGGGGTGACAGGGCAGTGTGAGGGGGTAACAGGGTAGTGTGAGGGGGTGACAGGGCAGTGTGAGGGCGTGAAGGTATGATGGCAGATGTTGCTCCTGTTACTTTATTCCTCTAGATCCTGGTGATCATGAGATGAAGGCCTTGGCTGCCATGTCTGCACACCTCCTTTCTGCACAAAGGACTAGTCTGTGTAATATCCTGAATCTGTACCCACTGCAGGGAGGACAACTCTGTTTCTTGCCCTTGTTAAGGGTGCTTACTTGTGGAATTGGTGTTGTGCATGGACAGGTGTTGCTCTCAGACTGACACGTTTGGTACATTTCACAAGGGTATTTTAATGAGAACTCCATGTTATTTAACCTATGCACCATCCTCGTGCTCACCTCCATGCCCTAAAACAGGTTTAGGACATGACTAAGGCAGAACACTGACTAATACTGTGCAGTACAAACATTTCATCTTTCTGGTTAGTAGAGGTCTTCCCTGCAATAGATAAATATGTAACCTATATAGAAAATAAACATCTTTCTAGTAGGTATCATGAATCCATAGGCCTGATGGGTCATTGTTCAAGACAAATTACTGAACTTCATGGGAACAAGGTTGTTGTGTGAAATATCAAAAAAGCATCCCACCCTAATGCCACCTACGCACCAGTTGGCAGCCTGTCTGTCTCTAGCCTGGCGGACAGGTCAAGACTGCATTCCTTCTTTTTCCAGGGCCTGTCTCACCCAGGCTGGCTCTACCCACGGCTGGCAACTACTAGGCCAGCCTGTCGCTTCCAAATTCCCATGGCTTGCTGCTGTGGGGCCAGTCCCGTGATTCCAAATTCACATGGCTGGCTGGGATGAACTCCCGCACGCCATATTCTGCCACCGTACGTTTCTCTGGAACCCAGTTGAGTCACCAAGTGAAGGAAATCACCACACAATCTTAGTTTAGAATCAACAGGTAACAAAATTGCTGGGTGCAGAATCAAGCATCATAATTTTGTAAAGTAATCTATGTTAAAAAATCTTCCAGATGGATCCTGATGGATCTGCTACTTAAACTGACAGCCTACAGCTACCTACACTGTGACTCCATGATCTCTCCCTTCCAAAAGAAAGTTCCTTTCTCCTGACTTCCCTCTTCCTCTTCCTGACCCGGAAGTCCCGCCTGCTTGCCCAGTGATTGGTCCATTGAAATCTTTATTCATTAGGGAAGGCTCTGCCCCACAAGGTAGGCAGCCTGATCCTTGACCTCTGAGATTCCCCACATTTCCTATATTGGGGGCAAAGAACATTTCCAGTGGCCTCAAGCCACAGTATTTTTCCATTTTCCAGGCAATTCTATTTTACCTACTCATTAAGAAATGAGAGTGACTACAACATTGGTCCATGGACCAACTGGGTCTACTATAATTAGAACTGATGTTAGATGTCAGCCATCATCTGGCCCTTGTGACCCCCGGGTGCTCATAGTGGCACTTCAGTTTTCCAGGAATTAGTATCAGTTGAGAGTCAGCATTTAGTAATCTCTAAAGGGTTTGGGTATTTCTTTTTTCCTAATTTACAAACGCTCTTCTGGTGCTGCAGGCTCTTTGGGAGGAGAAAGAATGGTTTTCTTTGAGTCGAAATACTTCACGAATAAATAGTCAGGGAATCCACAAGGACTGTATTGGATGCTTACCAGATAGTAAATTTTATTGGTTAGTTTAGCAAAGAGTATGGAGAACATTTTTCCAAAAGATGCAGCTTGGGGGAAAAAAAATCTTGTTTTCACCTGGTTTTCCAGCTGGAATTAAGGTCTATGGTGTCTTAAGGGCATGGCCACTTAAATCCTATCCTTTTGCAGAATAGTATTTTAATGACCCAGGGATGTTATTAGAAGCAGTGAATATAAGAAAGCCAAGAGGATCATTCTCTCACAGTCCAGAAAGCAGATTATTATGACGAAGGTCTTTGGAGCCCGTAAAGGTGCTCTAGTTGCAAAGCCCTTTAAAACTTGTCCTTGAAAGTGATTTAGGACAACAGGCCAAGCATGTGCTTCCTGGCTACCGGAAAACACAAAGCACCGAAGAGCCTGAACAATTTCAGCATGAAACTTACCTAACTAAAAGCTATGAAGATGCTCTCTCCAGTGTTGCCGAGTTAGGAGAAATATATCTATGCTTGGTCCTTGTCCTGCTTGACTTTAACTGTGAGCTTGACACAATTTAAGAGTCATGGGGAGGACAGCCTCAGCTGGGGACTTGGCTACATTAAATTGGTACAACAGTGTGTCTGGGTGGTGGTGGGTTTGTTTTGATTGGTAATTGATGTAGGAGGGCCTAGCCCACTGTGGGCAGTACCATCCCTACGTAGGTGGTCCTGAACTATGTAAGAAAGCCAGCTGAGTGTAAGCTGTCCCATGAGTCAGCTAACAAGCAGCATTCTCCATGTTCCTTCCTGTTGTTCTTCTTTGGCTGGGAGGTGAGTTTTCTTGGTCAGAGCTTATACTGTGTAGAAGACCCATTAGGTCTACCTTTATGCTGCTGTCTTGAGCTCTGCCTTGACCTTCTTAAGTGATAAACTGTGACCTGAAATTATAAGCTGAATAAATCCTTTCCTCCCCATGTTGCTTTTTGGGCCAGACATTTTAGCATGGCAACAGAAATTGTCCCAAGTCCCCAAGTCCAGCTAAAAACTGAAGAATGTTGATTTACCCAGTTATGTTTATCCGTTCTACAAATAACATCTGGGTACTTTAGCTCAAGAGGCTTTCTGCCCTTTCTCAGTGTGCTCTGTTTTTTGGTAATGAGCAGAGCCATGGTTCAAAGCAAGTGAGAACAAAGTGCAAATTAGAAAACCTGACAAATAATTGATAGTTCAAGGGGCCATTCAAGCACAGCCCAGGAGCCTGATGCTGGGGTCTGAGACGTCAGCGTTACTTTCCTGAAAGAAAGCATGACACATGGATTCTGTGCTGGGGCCTTCAACTTTCAGGTTGATTTGTCTGTTAAAAAAATATCACCTGTTTAAAGTAGCTCATTTTAAGTCTTTGTGGCCAAGGTTCATTGGTCAAGACCTCCTGCGTGAATAATCTTTCTAATTTTAAAGCCACAATTCTCCTTTTCTAATTTAATTATAGACATTAATAATTATTAGATCCTTTGTCTGATGAATGCACAGATTGGGCTGCTTAAGACTGCTTTCATTTTTTAAAATATTAAACACATTATCAATGCTGCATTCATGTAAATTTTTTCCTCCTGTGCTCCTCTTTTGACTTCTATTATTAATTGTAAATTAACAAAACAGCAGAAAAACAAATCACAGAAAATGAGTCCCATGTTGTACCTACCATGTATGGATGTTACACTTTTGCTAGCCAATTATATTTTTAAGAAAAAAAGATCATGTTAGATAGTTTGTAGCTTTATCCTTACGTTGTTTTGTTTTATTTTGTTTTCAGATAGCTATTTCTATGCAGCCCTGCTTGGTTGCTAACTCAGAGATCTACCTGCCTCTGCCTTCTTAATGTTAGGTTAAATGCATGTGCCAGCATGTCTGGCCTATGGCTTAGTACTTAAGAGTACTTGCTGCTCTAGCAAGGAACCAGAGTTAGGTTCCTAGCATCCATGTTGGGAAACCCACAACTACCTATAACTCCAACTCCTATTGTCCTACCAACTTCATGTTTCCTTTAAACAATAACCAATCAACTCCAATTTGTGCTGTCCATATAGTTTTTGGTGTGGGGCCATTCACTGGAACATGGATGAATTACCAGGAGCCATACTCTTAAGAAAATCAGTTTCCTTCCCTAGAAACCATTCACTGTCCATAGTTCCTCAGTTAGGAGTAGGGGCTTTGAACCTCTTTCCCCTCTGTCCTAGATTGTCTTGGTCTTGAACAAGTAAGTCTTGTGTATATGACCACAGCCACTTTGAGTTCAGGGGTGTAGTGGTCGTCCACTAACAGTGGACACTGTTTTGCTCTGGTCTTCTCTGGTCTCTGGATCTTATTATCTTCCTACCCATTCTTCTACAATGGTCCCTGAGCCTTGGGGGAAGGAATGTGATATAGATTTCTTATTTGTGACCAAGGAGCTCACTGAAAGTTGTGCTCTCCACTCTTCGTTTCTGTATTAATCACCATGTGCTGTACAGAAAAATTTCTCCAGTAAGGTTTGAATGCTGCACTACTAGAGAGTAGTTTGACATTATGTTTGTTTAGTAGAATAATAGCAGTAGGCTCATGACTGGGGCCTTTGAGCTCCTGACCATGGGTTCTTGACTGGATTCACCATACCAGGTGTGTGTTTCCTCCTATGGAGTGGGTCTTAAGTTCAGCCAGAAAGCAGTTGGTTGTCCTCATAATATTCCTGCCACTGTTCACCCATGGGAACATTTTGCTCAGCTAATCATTATTATAGTTCATATGGTTCACAGATCTGTAAGACTGTTGATTCCTCCCCATCCAAAGTTTTCATAGCACCTTTCAGTGCTCTGAAAGCTTTCTGGCAGTGAGAAAGCTTCCAGGCTAGTGATAAGGTTTCCATGTACTGTTAATGTATTGAGTCAAGAATAGGGCGGTACCACCGGGTTCTGGTTGACAACAAAGAGCAACCACAACAGCTTATATTGTTCTGGGGATTTCTGGGACAATGCCAACAACTCAAAAGGAGGCATCTCACATATGATGCTAGGGTTTTTATTCATATGACTTAAGGGATGAATATTATCCCCCATGGAGGTTTTCATATGACATTTCCATAGTGTTAGTTATTGTCCTAATATCTTCCAGGCAAATGTCTATGTAAAAGGATCTCTTTATAATGTATGGCATTCTTTCAAGATATATGTGCATTCATTTTAAATTCAAATATTCAACAGCTTTAAGCCTACTTGATAATGTTTTTTTCGCCAGCCCTTTAAAATTCACATTTATTATTTGAAGGTCATGTATAAACCTCCTTTATGCAACTGCTTCCTAGTGGGTTACCCATATTATTTGAGATGAAAGAAGGCATTTATAATAGTATAAAATACCACCACACTGTTTGCTATTAGAAATGGCTTCAGATTCAGACTTACAAGAGGCACTTTAATGATATTTACCTGAATCTAAGAGGAATAGGATTTTCTTAGACTCCAGAGTGTCAAATAACCTTATTTAAAAATGGAGTACAGAGCTAAACAGGGAATTTTCTTTTTTTAAAAAAATTATTAGATAAATTTGTTATTTACATTTCAAATTGTCTTCCCTTTCCTGCTTCCCCCTTCCCCGAAAGTCCCATAAGCCCTCTTCCCTCCAATGTTTCCCAATCAACCCCCTCCCACTTCCCTGTCCTGGTATTCACCTACACTGCTGCATCAAGCCTTCCGAGGACCAGAGGCCTCTCCTTTCTTCTTCTTGAGCATCATTTGATCTGTGAATTGTGTCTTGAGTATTTCAAGCTTCTGGGCTAATATCCACTTATCAGTGAGTGTATACCATGTGTGTTCTTTTGTGATTGAGTTACCTCACTTAGGATGACACTTTCTTGTTCTATCCATTTTGCCTAAGAATTTCATGAATTCATTGTTTTTAATAGCTGAATAGTAAGTACCCCATTGTGTATATATACACCACAATTTCTGTATCCATTCCATTGTTAAAGGACATCTGGGTTCTTTCCAGCTTCTGGCTATTATAAATATGGCTGCTATGAACATAGTGGAGCATGTGTCCTTATTACATGCTGGGGAATCCTCTGGGTATATGCCCAGGTGTGGTATAACTGGGTCCTCCGGTAGTCTCATACCCAATTTTCTGAGGAACCACCAGACTAATTTCCAGAGTGGTTGTACCAGCTTGCAAAGCCACCAGCAGTGGAGGAGTGTTCCTCTTTCTCCACATCCTCACCAGCACCTACTGTCTCCTGAGTTTTTAATCAGCCATTCTGACTGGTGTGAGGTGAAATCTCAGGGTTGTTTTGATTTGCATTTCCCTGATGACTAAGGATGTTGAACATTTCTTTAGGTGCTTCTCAGCCATTCAATATTCCTCAGGAAAATTCTTTGTTTAGCTCTGTACCCCATTTTTAATAGGGTTATTTGGCTCTCTGGAGTCTAACTTCTTGAGTTCTTTGTATAGATAGGATATTAGCCCTCTGTTGGATGTAGGGTTGGTAAAGATTTTTTCCAAATTTGTTGGTTGCCGTTTTGATAGTGTCCTTTGCCTTGCAGAAATTTTGTAATTTTATGAAGTCTCATTTGACAAGTCTTGATCTTAGAGCATAAGCTATTGGTGTTCTGTTCAGGAAATTTTCCCCTGTTCCCATGTGCTCAAGGGTCTTCCCCAGTTTCTTTTCTATTAGTTTCAGTGTGTCTGGTTTTATGTGGAGGTCCTTGATCCCCTTGGACTTGAGCTTAGTATAAGGAGATAAGAATGGATCAATTCACATTCTTCTGCATGCTGACCTTGCCTCCCAAGTGCTGGGATTAAAGGCGTGTGCCACCACTGCCCGACTAACAGGGAATTTTCAACTGAGGAAAATCAAATGGCTGAGAAGCACTTAAAGAAATGTTCAGCATCCTCAGTTATCAGGGAAATGCAAATCAAAACAACACTGAGATTCTACCTCACACCAGTGAGAATGGCTAAGATGAAAAACTCAGGGGACAGCAGATGCTGGAGAGGATGTGGAGAAAGAGGAACACTCCTCTATTGCTGGTGGGATTGCAAGCTGATACAACCACTCTGGAAATCAGTCTGGCAGTTCCTCAGAAAACTGGACATAGTAGTACCTGATGACTCAGCTGCACCATTCCTGGGCATATACCCAGAAGATGGCCCAGTATGTAATAAGGACACATGCTCCCCTATGTTCATAGCTGCCTTATTTGTAATAGCCAGAAGCTGGAAAGAACCCAGATGTCCTTTAACAGAGGAATAGATACAGAAATTGTGGTATATATACACAATGGGGTACTATTCAGCTATTAAAAACAATGAATTCATGAAATTCTTAGGCAAATGCATAGAACTAGAAAGTGTCATCCTGAGTGAGGTAACCCAATCACAAAAGAACACACATCATATGCACTCACTGATAAGTGGATATTAACTCAAAAGCTCAAAATAAACATGTTACAATTCACAGACCACAGGAAGCTCAAGAAGAAGGCAGACCAAAGTAGGGTTGCTTTGGTTCCTCATAGAAAGGGAACAAAATATGCACAGGAACAACTATGGAGACAAAGTGTAGAGCAGAGTCTGAAGCAAAGGCCACCCAGAGACTGTCCTACCTGGGGATTCATCCTGTAAACAGTCACCAAACCCCAAAACTACTTTGGATGACAAGAAGTGTGTATCAAAAGGAGCCTGTTATGTCTTTTGGAGGGGCCTGCCGGAGCCTTACAGATACAGAGGAGAATACTTAGCAGCCAACTATTGGACTGAGTGTGGGGTTCACAATGGAGGAGTTGGAGGGCAGACTGGAGGAGCTGGGGGTGGTGGTTTGCAGCTCCATTGGAAGAATGATGATGTTGGCCAACCAGACACCCCAGGGTTCCCAGGGACTAACTAAGCCATCAACCAAGGAGTACACATGGTTCCAGCCAAAAGATTGGCAGAGGAATGCCTTGTCGGTCATCAGTGAGAAAAGAGGTCCTTGGATCTGTGAAGGCTTAATAGAGGCCTCAGTGTGGGGAAATCGAGGCGGGGATTGTGGGAGTGGGTTGGGTGGAGGGGCATATTCTTGGAGGCAGGGGGTAGGAGGATGGGTTGGGGGTTTTCGTGGAGGGGGGAAACTGAGAAGGGGTTTAACATTTGAAATGTAAATGAAGAATATATTCAATAAAAAAAGAACTCTTATGTGAACATGAACATCTCTGCAAGGAGACTGTAATTCAAGTTATTAGTAGTAAGACACAATTCAGTGGAAGGAGAGTCCAATATACACAGACAGCTTACAGAATGTGCCCCTCAGCTCTAGTGCATGGGTCTTGTTCTTTAGGTTCAAGTCCATGGCATCATTACTAAAGAAAGGATATGCACAGATGCAGTTGATTAGAAAGCATGTGGGCAAATACCTTGATTTTTAGGAGTGGATTCTGGATATAGCTGAACATAATTAATATAGAATGTTTAAGCAAAGTCTTAGTAAATTCAGAAGTGAAATATTGGTTAGCTCTTAGGGAATACTTTTTATATGATTTTGATATGAAATGGCTGATTTTGAACTGTTTTAACTTAGGGGGGAAAAGACACTTTCAAAGACTTTATATACGTAATACTGTTTTGTCTTCAACAATGGATTAAAAAACCCTTTGGGACTGAGATGGAATCTAAGTTGCTTTTGCTACTTCTGCCCCAGAGAATGGATACTGACCTTAGTTAGAGTTTTACTTCTGTGAACAGACACCGTGATCAAGGCAAGTCTTAGAAAGGACAACAGTTAATTGGGTCTGGCCTACAGGTTCAGAGGTTCAGCCCATTGTCATCAAGGCAGAAACACTGCAGCATCCAGGCAGGCAAGATGCAGGAGGAGCTGAGAGTTCTACATCTTTATCCAAAGGAAGCCAGGAACAGACTGGGCATGCTCGGGCATCTAGGAGGAAGCCCCACAGTGACACACTTCCTTCAACAAGGCCACACCTTCTAATAGTGCCACTCCCTGGGCTGAACATGTACAAACCATCACATGACCCTGAGTGACTGACCCTGAGATATCACATGACTACCTTACCTGAGTGTCTCTTGCTGAGCATCTAAGGGTTCCAGTCTTGGCTCCAGCCTGTCCAGTGTTTTCATCAATGTCTTAGGTAAGGCTGTAAAAGCATGCTTATTAAATTTAGAAGAAATATGAATTTTAGAGACGTAACTAATGCTAAGTCTAGACTTTAAGTGATGTCAACTAACTGAATCTCATGGCTGGAAGTCAACTGTGAAGTAAGAATAGTGAATCATGGTTTCTGCATCAGATTTGTTTAGCTTATCAGAATTTGATGAATCCATAACACATGGTAGACACCATTACAGATTCCCAGCCCCACAGTGAGGACAAAACCAATGAGGGCCCTACCATAGAATTTGGGCTAATGACATAAACAAGGGCTAAACCACCATTACCCAGGGAAGAAAAGAAAAGAGCCCAAATGTAATAGGTTAGTGTCAAAACCCTCTGGAGGGTTTTTGATTGTCAGAACTTCAGAGTCACAAATGTTTTCAGAATGCACCACGTGTCAAGAGTTGTACTAAAGTTGTTGATCAAATGTGTTATTAAAGGAAAAATGGTCTATGACATCGTAAGAGTTGACACCCAAGCTGCAACTTTAAGCTTTTTGACCCCAGTTTTCTGAGCTTTTCAGAGAATTGCAAGGTGAATCAAGAAGGAGGGAGTGAGAGGGGAATTATATTTCAAAATGTTGACAATCCAAAGTGTAGACAAGTGGAGTCACGATGTCAAAGGAGACAGGAGTCATGTGTTTTGAGGTATTGCTAAAGGAACTGTAGAAAAATGCAACTGCACAGAGGCCTTCTAACTCTGTGAAGGTATTTGAAAAGCCAACAAGAAGACAAGGAAGGGGACTTACTCATTGCTGTATAGAACAGAAGTAGCACCATACAGTAGAACTTTTAGAGAGGAAAATTTCTAGTTTTGTAATAGTTTTAATTATCAACTCTACACAGTCTAGAATCACTTGTAATGACTACTAATGAGGGATATCAGGTTCACCTGTGGACATGTTAAAGAAGATTGTCTTAGTTATTAGATGAAGTAGGAAGATGAGCTCACTGTGGGTGCCACCGGGATGAATCTGAATGCAAGTAAGTGTGCATGCATTAATTTTCTCCTGGCTCTTGACTGTGGATGTGACTAGCTGTTACAAGTTCCTGCCTTGCCTTCCTTCCAATGATGGACTGTAATCTGAAATTGTAAGCTGAGTATTTTTCCAGGATATTTTATCACATCAACAGAAATGAAACTAAGACAATGTCTCAGATCTAGAAGTTGTTCATCAGTGTAATGCAGTGATGCATTACTATAAAGAATTTTTCTGCTTCTGAGAATATTTAAAATGGAGGCTTGTCAATTCTTGATTAGAGGCAATGAGTCATAATTCCCACCCTGAATTAGAGGTAAGGGAGATGCTCTCTATATTAGTTACTGTTCTACTGCTGTTAAAAAATACCATGATAGCCGGGCGTGGTGGCTCATGCCTGTAATCCCAGCACTTGGGAGGCAGAGGCAGGTGGATTTCTGAGTTCGAGGCCAGCCTGGTCTACAGAGTGAGTTCCAGGACAGCTCGGACTACACAGAGAAACCCTGTCTTGAAAAACCAAAAAAAAAAAAAAAAAAAAAAAAAAAGAAAAAAAAAAGAAAAACAAAGAAAAATACCGTGATAAAGGCAGCTTATAGAAGAAAGTATTTAATTGGGGACTTGCTTACAGTTTCAGAGGGTTAGTCCATTTCCATTATGATGGGGAGCATAGTATCGGACAGGCACGCATGTCACTGGAGCAGTAGCTGAAAAGCTTCACACTCACATCTAAACTCCCAGTTAGAGAGAGAGAGAGAGAGAGAGAGAGAGAGAGAGAGAGAGAGAGAGACTGGGCTTGGAGTGGGCTTTTGAAACATTGAAACTTTCTCCAGTTAGGCCACATCACTCCAAGAAAACCATGTCTCCATGTCTCCTAATCCTTCCCAAACAGTTCCACTAACTGGAGGCCAAACATTCAAATATGTGAGCTATGAGAGCCATCATTATTTAAATGATCACACCCTGGAGGTACAGTTTCAATTCCACACTCATGAGTCTAGTTTACAAATGCTTATATGAAAGATGATTTGTTCAAGCTGGAGCTGGAGCGGTCTGTGTTAGAGGGGAAGAATCATTCCAAATTAAGTATGGAAAATTTTGAAAGGATTAAAAAATGGGCCCCAGGCTTCCAGAACTCATTTAAAGCTCTATCACTGGGTCAGGTAGGGCAGCACAAAGAAGGACAGTTACACCTCTGACACTGTCAGTCCTGGGTGTGAATGCATGTGCCGTCAGTCAGGACGCTGAGTGGCAACTACCAGGAACCCAATTCAAGCATTGCCAAGCTAAAAGGAGATCTGTTGATTCAAGTAACCAGAAAGTACAAAGGCCAATCTAACTTTAGGCATGGTTGAATCCAGATGTTACAGCTGTTTGCTTTGTTTTCCCCCTGCTCCTTTTTGTTTTTCTGTGTGGTCTATAACTGTTATCCAGAGGAGTATAAGCTAGGCTGACTAGAGTCAACAACATTTTCAACTTTCTTTCTCATCAATCCTTTCTAATATCTTTGGAGGATGCTCTTACTTTCTCTTGTATCTCCCATAGAGGCTTATGTATGTACCAACTGCATAAATTTTAGTTGGCAAGTGTCTTTAGACCATACGGTTTAGAGCAGTGTCTTGCTTACTTTTCTCATTCATGTGGTCAGAACACTCGGAAGAACTCGTTATTTTAGCTAACAGAGTCAGAGGTTCACTCCGTGCTTGCTTGGACTCATGTGAGTGAACAACCAGTGGTGGGTACAGTGCGTGTAGTTCCTCACTGTATGGTAGACAGCCAAGGACAAGCCACGCCAAAAAACACACCCAGGGACATACTTCCCTCAGGTCTCATGTCTGAAAGTTTCTACAATTCCCATTAAGAGTGTCAGCAGCTTGGGACCAAGCATTCAACAAATGAGCATTCGTGGACATTTCATAGCCATACCATAAGAGTACTAAATAGGAATTCTGAATTTATCTTAGCTACATTAATTAGAAAATTAATTTTAAACTTTAAAGGTATGATTAAAGAAGTAAAACTGAGTGGGTATTTCTTCCAATGGAAAGAGTTTTCGTGAAAATCTTTATCTTTCTACTGGAGGTGTTAATGGTAGAGGAAATACAACGACTTACCCTCCCCAACAACTACAACCTGACTTTCTGTTCTTGGGACAGAATGAAGAAATGACTTTCTCCTAACTGGACTCTCACTTCCTATTTCATTCCTTCTAAGGCTGTCTTGTGGAGGTCTCGTGTGGATTTTCTTAGTTTACGCATCTGATTACTGATTAAAAATTGAATATTTTATGTCATTAATTCTTTTAAAGGTTGACTGTTGAATTCTTGGGCATCCCGGTGGTCTTGGTGGTTTGGATTTCCACCTGGAGTCTGGGATGTGGAGAATGGATGCTGTAACATTGTCTCCCATTGTGTTTCCTTCTTATGTTCTGTGCATCTGCTCTAACAGGTTTCTTCCTGTTTCAACTTTTCCCTTTCCCAGAAATTGTTGGTTATTTGTTTTACTTTTCTGTGCGTTCTCCCAGGGGGATATTTTCACTAGGAATTAGATTTTCTTTATTTGTTGCAGGGGAGGGAAGATGCAGAGGTAATTCCAAATATTTAACTGCAATTCTGGTTTTGTGTATCTGTAGAAAACCCCTTTGCATTTTACTTGTGCACAAATATGGTTCAGTGATGGTGGTACTTGGTACTCAACAAGCATTGAGTATGTGTGGTTCATAGATTAAATTTTTGGGACGAAGGATATCACTGTTTTAAGTAGTGAACTGAAGAAGAAATAAGGAAAGGTAGAAAGGGCAAATATGGAATGAGTGAGAAGAAAGGTTTGTGGGTGAGGAGTTTGAGAGAGAGTGAGAGACTATGTTAGGTGTAGAATGGAGAAGAGAAGATTTTTGTAGATATAGGTAAGGGGTTGACAACGGTGAAGGTCTGATGGTACACAAGTTAAAACATTGGGGCACAACAATGAATGAAATTTTAAGGAGTTATAAAAAGTAACAAATTAGAAAGAAAACCAACCAGATGCAACAAAACTCAACGTTAAAGGCATACAATTAAAATATTCATCCAACTTATTCATCATCCAACAAAACAGTCAACCAACCAAACAAACCCAAACCATACCAGCCAAAGAAAAAAAACTCCGTTATGGTCTCCATTCTATGTTTAATTTTCAACAGTCAATAATAGTCTCTGAGATTCTCTCTTCTTTTAATTTTTTAAATTTTTTTTTGGTTTTTTTGAGACAGGGTTTCTCTGTGCAGCCTTGGCTGTCCTGGAACTCACTCTGTAGACCAGGCTGGCCTTGAACTCAGAAATCCACCTGCCTCTGCCTCCCAAGTGCTGGGATTAAAGGCGTGCGCCACCACCGCCTGGCTGTCTCTGAGATTCTCACAGCCACACTTATTAGCTATGGAGACAACTGATAGGGATTCATGGGTGGGGTCTAGTTCACCTAGATGACAATGGAGTTGGTAGTCATGCGGAAAGCCCCAGTGCATGGGTGGCCTTGTCAGAGTAACAGAGCTGCAGCCTCACCATGGGCAGCAGCTCAGGGCTCTGTTTTAAATCTTTTCACTCAGTTTTGGTCTCCATTATATTCAGAATCTGAGTTCTCTTGAGATGCCTTACCCTCACCAGCAGCAGAGCTGTATGTGATGCTGGTGATGGTTCCGAGGAGGGCACTGAGGACATAGAAGAGGAATTTATTTGTACAGTCTTCCTTTAAAGTATGTAAGGAGCAGCATTCTCAATCACTAGGAAGCATCAGTGTTAATTTGATAAGGAAACAATGGGGGGGGGTATCCCGATACAAAGGGGAAATACTGTTTCTTTAAGTCGGGGAGGATTTGTCCTTCTTAGAGTTCTCTTACACATTGTAATGGCCTAGCAGTAATGTAAAAGGGAACCTAATTCTGCATGGCCCCTTTACCCTCCCAAGTCTAATTCAGCAGAATATATGGAACATATAACATATATGCTTATGTTTGATATAAAATTAATGTCTTTTTACAGCACATTTATCCTAGGTGTTCACCATTTAGTTTTTCTTCCCATATTGTTATTATAGGTTCAGCTCCTAGGAGATGCCATGCACAAGACTTACAATGACTAAAATACAGAAAACTTTGAATAAAAACTGATCTGTCATTATTTTAGAGGCAACTGGCTATTACTGTGCCTGAGATTTAACCGAGTCTCTGTTGTATAACTACAACCCCAGCCCTCAAAATCAGTAAGACATTAACCATTACTTTACTTATGAATATATTTATCTTCTGTTAAATCATATCTTTCAATGTTAGCATCTCAGGATGGGGATCAGATAGCTAGCTGTTCAAGGCATGAAAGAGACAATGTTCTTCTGTAGTTAGAACATGATGAGACATTTTTGTGAGAGCAGTTTTATTTATATTCTGGTTTTACGTAATGGCCACAGATGATATCATTACTGTTACCTGTTATAGCAGATGATATATGTGGTGTTAAAATATCTATATAATTAACTCACAAAGTATACTGTATTTTATAGACAGGAAATCCACTTTACAGACCAAAATAATTATATTTTTCTAAATTATTAATTTAAATGTCTAAAAATATTATAAGTACCAATGCCAAGTGAAATGAGCAGGTTAACATCCATGACTGGTGAATCTTAGGGGTTTGATGAGTCAGCTGTGTTACACATTTTATAAGCGTGAACATTTTCCTAGGAAACTGGCCTCTTTGAGAGTTTTTATTGTAATTCTGCATACTAGGTGCATCTTGGAGAACTTTAATAAACACAAAACTCTCTTTCAAAGAGAGGTTCACACACACACATACACACACACACACACACACACACAGAGAGAGAGAGAGAGAGAGAGAGAGAGAGAGAGAGAGAGCATCTTGGAGATGAATGGAGACCTTTTACTTGCTCAGGTCTTCCATTTTTCTGCTTGTAGCATTTTGTAAGTGCTATCGGAAGATAGCACTTTCCACTTGAGAAAATAGTAGCTTAGTGCTTTCAGAATCTCTACAAAAGCCACTTGGGTATTCAGTTATTTTCTCTAGCTTGGAATTTAAGCTGTAAATGCAATAGGTAGAAAAGGGCAAATAGAACATTTTATAAGCGCGAACATTTTCCTAGGAAACTGGCCTCTTTGGGAGTTTTTATTGTAATTCTGCATACTAGCTGCATCTCGGAGAACTTTAATAAACACAAAACTCCCTTTCAAAGAGAGGTTTAATTTGAAAATCATCCACATATCCACCTTTCTCATCTAGGTTATAACCAATACATTACTACCGGAAGCATCAGCATCCACTAAATTGTATTCAACAGTGTAGCCCACACTCTTCAGTATTCCTCTCCTTTAGTACCTTGCATTTGCATGTGGCTTTTTGGTGTCATCCTGATAAATTTTACAAAATTTGGGTGACTGCGTATCTTTTGGAAGATGGACTTGTTTTCAAGAAGGGTCTGCTATCGTCTCTGTATTGTATCCAGGGAGATGCTAGCTGTGCATCTTAGACCTGCGCCCTGTTCAGCTTGGTGTCCGGCTCACAGATGTTGGCTTACACTCAGACAGTGTGGATCAGCCTGGGCCGAGATCACATGATGGCTGTTGGAGATCTCTGTTCAGAGTCTGTCCTGCTTGTAGGATGCCCATAATTCCAATTCATGGCTTGCGTGCTCTGGATCAAACATTCTTCTCTTTGGTTAATCTTATGTGAAAGCCATAAATCATATCATTAAGTAGGTTTTCCCTAGTTGTACTTATTCTTCATTGTCAAATGGGCATTTCATTCCTAAGAGGGTATTCCTAAAAGAGCGAAAAGGGAACAGAAGGCACCTTTGAAGGTAAATTCAAGGTCTTGGATTCTGCTGTGGACTAACAATTTTGATGGTTAAAAAAGCCCTTCTTCACCTTTACTTTAGTAATTGATTTATTTTCCCCCAACGTAATATTTTTATTAATTATTTGGGAATTTCATACAGTGCACCCACCCGATCATAGTCTTTCCATTTCTCCCAGGCCCAACCTCCCACCCTTGCACCTTCACCCTGAAAAAGAAAAAAAATACACCAAGTCAAATCTGTGTCGCCTATCTACTCACTGGAGCATGGTCAAGGTCCCAGTGACCAGGCCTTTAAAGGTAACCCAGGGTCTTCCCCCACCCCCCAGCCAGAAGCCGTCAACTGGGAATAAACACACCTCAGCATCTTTGTTATGATTTTAAATGGCTCTCTTCAATAGCTTCCTGTCTGGACTGTCTTTTTAAAGGCAGGTGAGGGGAGGCGGAGAGGTTGCCACAGAAGCCTCCAGTGTCCCTCATTCTCAATCATAAGCCCCCATTCATCGATATCACTGCGAAAGAAGCTTCATTGCTTAAAAGAGGCAGCAGCAGCCCAAATCATGAACTTCCACACAGAACACAGACTGCAACATGGATCACGGACATCAACATGGTCTCCCGACTCAGCCACTGAAGGCTGGGCTCAAAACCAAAACCATAACATGTCTTCTATTATTATTATTATTATTATTATTATTATTATTATTATTATTAAACCATTTTTATAGTCTAGTCATTATCCCATCCTGGTCTACCCTCTGAAGGCTCCCTACCCCCACCCTCACCCCACTCCCTGGGCCCTCAAGTCTCTTGAGGGTTAGGTGCACCTTCTCTCCCTGAGGCCAGACCAGGCAGTCCTCGGCTGTATATGTGTTGGGGGCCTCATATCAGCTGGTGTGCGCTGACTGGTTAGTAGCTCAGTGTCTGAGATCTCGGGGGTTCAGGTTAGCGAGACTGCTGGTCTTCCTGTGGGGTCACTCTCCTCCTCAGCTTCTTTGAGCTTTTCCCTAATTTAACCACAGTCCCTGGCTTTCTGTCTGTTGGTTGGGTGTAAGTGTCTGCATCTGACTCTTTCAGGTGTTTGTTGGGCTTCTTAGAAGGCAGCCATTGTAGGCTCCTGTCTGTCAGCACACCATCAGTAATCGTGTCAGACCTTGCAGCCTCCCCCTGAGCTGGATCCCACCTTGGGCCTGGCACTGGACCTCCTTTCCCTCAGGCTCTTCTCTATTTTCGTCCCTGCAGTTCTTGTAGACGGGAACAATTCTGGCTCAGAGTTTTTGACTGTGGGATGGCAACCCCCTCCCTCCACTTGAGGCCCTGTCTTCCTGCTGGAGGTAGACTCTACAGGTTCCCTCTCCCCACGGTTGGGCATTTCATCCAAGGCCCCTCCCTTTGAGTCCTGATCATCTCTCCCCTCCCAGGTCTCTGGTGCATTCTAGAGGGTGCCCCCACAATGAGCATTTCCTGGGTGTTAAGGACACTGAACACTTTAAAAATATGTTTCTTAGTCATTTTTATTTCTTCCTTTGAGAATTCTTTGCTTCAATCCATAGGCCACTTAAAAAAAACTGGGTCATTTGTTTTCTTGGTCCATCCTTTTTTAAAAGTTCTTTATAAACCTATTTGTCCTCTACTAGATGTAAGCTGAAAAATCCCTGCTCCTCTGGAGGCTTCCTCTTCACTGGACTAATTATTTCCTTTGCATTTTAGTTTTATGAGGCCCTCTTTGTCAGTTGTTGGCCTTAATCCCTGAGTGAGTGGGGTTCTGTTAAGGAAGCCCTTTCCTGGTCTCTATCTTAGAGTCCCCTATGCTCCCTCCTAGCACTTGCAGCATTTCAGGTTTTACCTTGAGGGCTTTGATCTGTCTGGAGTTGACGGTTATGGAAGGCGCTAGAAGTAGATCTAAGCTCATCCTTCTACATGTGAATGGCTAGTTTTCCCAGGAATAGTTGTTGAAGATGGTGTCCTTCCTCCAGGGTGTATTTTTAGCATCTTTGTCAAATAGGAGATGGCTGTAGCTATGTGCACTCAGGGTTGGACCTCCTGCTTTGGTCCACTGACCTGCATGTCTTTTTTTTTTGTGTGTGTGTGCCAGGACCATGATGGCTTTTCTTCATCTCTGTAAAACAGCTTGGACTGTGATGGCAGCCCTTCTGCAATTGTTTGCTGTTTTTCAGATTGCTATCTGGAGAGTTCTGTGGTTCCCTAAATTTTAGGGTTGTTTTTCTACTTCTGTGAAGAATATTATGATGTTGATTGGGACCACACTGGACCCATACAGATATTTTGATGGAATAATCATTTTTACAATATTAGTTCTTTCAACCCATGAGCATGGGAGGTCTTTCCATTTTCTACTGTTTTATTCAATTATTTTCTTCAGAAATTTAAAGTTTTCATTGCAGAGGGCCTTCATGTCCCCCTCCTTAGTTGGCTTTATTCTTTTAGCATTTTTTTTAAAGATAGGATCTCATGTATCCCAGGCTATCCTCAAACTCTCTATGTAGAAAGGGATGATCTTGAAATTCTGATTGTCCTACTTTCCAGAATGTTGGGACTACAAGTGTATGCCACCATGCCTGGTTTATGTGGCACTAGGGATTGAACCAAGGATTTTGTGCAAGTTAGGTAAGCATTTTACTAATGGGGCTTTAGCCTAAGACTTGCTTTTTCTTTTTATCTATTCTGCTCTCATACAATACATCCCAACTGCCAGTTCCCCTCCCTCTACTCTTCTCAGTTCCCACCCCCACCACTACCTCTCTCCTCCTTTATTTCCCTTCAGAAAAGAGCAGACTTCCTAGGGATAGCAACACAACACGACAACATAGCATGCAACAAGCTTAGGCACAAACTCTCATATCAAGGCTAGACAAGTCAATCCAGTAGGAGGAAAAGGGCTCCATGAGCAGGCAAAAGAGTCTGAGATACCCCTACGTCCACTGTTAGGAATCCCACAAAAACACCAAGCTAAACAACTACAGCATGTATGTAAAGAATCTAGTGCAGAACCATGCAGACTCTGTGATTGCTGCTTCAGTCTCTGAGCCCTTAAGAGCCCTGTTTAGTTGATTCTGTGGGTTGTGTTGTCCTGTGTCCTTGATCCTTCTGGCTCCAACAATCCCTTTCCCCTTCTTCCATGGGGTTCCCTAAGATCTACCTAATACCTGGCTGTGGGTCTCTGCATCTGCTCCCATCAACTGCCAGAGGAAGCCTCTCTGATGACCAATCTATAAATATAGCAAATTATCATTAGGAATAATTTATTTTTTTGCCAGTTGGTTTTGGTTCTACCCTAGGTCTCTGAGACATCCATTGCCTCATTCTGTCTATCCAGGCAGCATTAGGCACTGGCTCCTTCTCCTGGCACTGGACTCAAGTTAGACTAGTCATTGGTTGGTCACTCCCAAAAGTCATTATTGTCCCAGCACGTCTTTCAGGTAAGATGGGCTGTTAGGTTGAAGGTTTTGTCACTGGGTTGGTGTGCCACTCCCACCACTGGATACCTTGCCTGGTTACAGAAGATGACAGGGTCAGGCAATGCATCGTCTATTTCTAAGAGACCTTGCTAGGGTCACCTTACAGGTTCCAGGAAGTTTCCAGTAGTATGTCTCTACATCTCCCCAAATGCCCTCCAATTCCAGTTGTCTCTCCTAGTACTCTCTCCCTCTCCCCCTCCCCTCCCATATAATTTCTCTCACCAGCCTCTAATCTACCTACAAAATCTATTCTACTTTCCATTCCTAAGGATATCCATGAGCCCTCCTAAAGCCTTCCTTGTTACTTAACCTCTCCAGGTCTGTGGATTATACTATCACTGTCCATTACTTAGCAGCTAATATCCACTTATAAGTAAGGACAAACCATGTTTTACTTTCTGGGACTGGGTTACCTTCCTCAGGGTGATTTTCTTTTTCTAATTCCACTCATTTGCCTGTGAATTACACGTTGCAATTTTTTTTTTAAACAGTTGAGTTATATTCTACTGTGTAAATGTATCACATTTCCTTTATCGATTCTTTGGTTGAGGCCTCTTTTTTATTTTTAGGACAGCTCCTTGCTATGTAGCTCTGTGCTGAGATTATAAAATGAGCCACCATGTCTGACTAGTATTTAAAACTCTGTTTTAAAAGGCTGCCTTCAAGATCATTTGTTTTTGAGACAAGGAGTTACTCTGTAGCTAGGACAGTCTGGCACTTACTCTGTAGTGGCTTCAGAAGGCTGGCTTCAGATTCCCCCATTCCCTCTCCCCTTCTCCTCTGAGAGGGCAGCTCACCTCTGATCCCCCATCCTGGGGCACTAAGTCTCTGTAGGATTGGGCCCATCCTTCCTCACTGAGGCCAGACACGACAGCCCTCTGCTACATATGTGTCAGGGTGGTGAGGGTGGGGCACCTTGGTGGCTTAGTCTCTGGGAGCTCCCAGGGGTCCAGATTAATTAGCACTGTTGGTCTACCTGTGGGGTTGCCATCTCCTTGAGGGTTATCAATCCTCTCCCTAATTCTTCCATAGGGGTTCCCAACCTCTATCCAATGGTTCTGTTGGTATCTGCATCTATCTCAGTCAGCTGCTGTATAGAGCCTTTAAAACAACAACAACAACAACAACAACAACAACAACACAAAGGTTTTATTTATTTATTTATTTGGTCATTAAGAAACTTTATATATATTATGAATAATATTTTGTTGAACATTTGGATTATAGTTTTTCTCAATGTACATTGTTTGGGTTTATTAGTAATACCTTTGGCAAAAAAAGACCTCACCTGTTATGGCTTAAAAATACTCCTTCTCACTTAGAAAACCTCTAATCCTAGTTTATAAATATTTTTTCTACCTTTTTTTAAACTTTAGATTAAGTCACTAAATTTATATGTAAATATAGACTGATTTTGAATTTATTGCTGAAGTCATGGGAGGTCATAACTCTCCTGTTTTTCTTACAGGAATATAAATAATTATACAAGCACTATTTATAAACAAATCATCTTGCCTATTTGAATTTAAATGGCATCTTTATTTTACTTTAGATTTGCTTGCCTATTGGTAGGAGTGATTTAAATACAAACCTCAAAGCACACACATTATCAGTCCTGGTTGCCAGTGTTGTTTATTTATAAGACCAGAGGTTTTAGACATAGCAGATGCATGCAGGTAGATACAACCTCCAGCCATAACAACAGAACCTTCATTTACTAATTGCCCTTAAAATTCACATAATTCCGCTTTTTATTCATGCACCTGTTACCAGTTTCCATTCTTTTACCTTCTGAGGTATGTAGGCACAATACTATTGTGCATTGTGTAACAATTATTCTTGTATTATACAAATGCTGACTTCTGTGCATCCATATGTGGTTATTCTGAGACTCTTGTTTCAATGTGTAAACATTGCTCCCCCATTATTCCCTGATTGGTCAAGAAAGAGTTGATCTGCCAACCACTGAGCAGGGTAAGGCTGGATTTCTTCCCAGCCAGGGAAGAGGGGGAGAGATGGGGGGTAAAACAGAGGGAGGGAAAGGAAGGGAGAGAGAAGAAGAGATGAGGAGGGGGGAGGGAGAGGAAGGGAAGGAGGGAAGGAGGGAGGAAGGAAGGAAGGAAAGGAGAGAGAGAGAGAGAGAGAGAGAGAGAGAGAGAGAGAGAGAGAGAGAGAGAGCTATTGATTCAGCTACAAGGAAAGGGTCCAGGAGATATCATAAGAAAACTGCTGGAGTAGAGAAAGTCATAAAATGCAAGTTTAGCTGTGAGGTGGCCAGATTAGTTTAGAGGATTAAAATAGATTAATGCTGCTCAGTTGTTGTGTTTTAAAGCTGTTAAGTAAATAAAATAGTCCTGCCTCAATTATTTGGGAGCTAGCACGGCAAAGGAAAGCTGCAACATTTATAAATAAACACTAACATTCAAACATTTATAAATTTGCACTAACAGATACATAACTTGGCCAGGAATCATATCTTTATTCTTCAGGACATTTTGGGGTTTAACAACTCAAGAATTACTTTAATCATAGATATCATTGTCACTCAATTATAAGCCCTGAGAACTGTTGTTTATTTCTTCAACTTAGCTTATTCGAATTCATCCTATTATTGTACACAACCAGCTTGCTTTTTATAGAATATTGGTTCACGAAATATATTTGTAGTGATTCAAGTAAAAGGTATTGTACTGATGATCTTTCTAGACTGAAATATCCCTAGAACCCATGAGATTTTATACTAGATATGTGTTTTGAAATACTTTCTTAGTTTTGAGAATGTTGTACATATGTCCAATGAAATGAAACAAAGTAATATCTATCTCCCCGCTCCATCCCCCAACTCCTGTATTCCCACACCATACCCCACTCTCAACCTCATGCCAGTTTGTGATAACTGCTATATGTGCATGGGGTGTGCCCACTGGATCTTGGGCATTCTGCTGCTGGCCCCACCACAAACAAAGAATGTCTTCTTCCCCCAGCAGCTTTCAGTTGCCAGTAGCTCCTCAGTAAGGGGTAGGGTCTGGAGACCATCTACTCATCTGTCTTGCTCACTTTTTTGTTGTTGTGATAATATACTAAGGCCAAGGCCAAGGAAACCTATAGAAGGAAGACTTTCTTTGGAACTTACAGTTCCAGAGAGAAAAAGTCCATCACCATCATGGTGAGGAGCATGGCGGACAGGCAGGCATGTTGCTGGAGTAGCAACTGAGAGCTCATGTCTCAGTCCACAAACAGGAAGCTGAGAGCCCACTGGGAATGGTAGGAGTCTTTTGAAACCTCAAATCCAGCCCCCAGTGACACATTTTCTCCAACAGGGCCACACCCCCTAATCCTTCCCAAACAGTTCTACCCACTGTCAACGAAGTATTAAAACTTGAGCCTATGTGAGCCATTCTCATTCAAACCTCTGCTTTCTCATCTATATGGGATCTTTTCTAGCTTGATATTTTCTTTAATCAATTGAACTTTTATTTCATGAAATATCCTTGACCTCATTCAAGAAGATAAATCGACTTGGCATTAATATTTATGTCATAGTAATTGACTTCATGGAGTGCTGGACTTCAAGGACCACAGACTTGAAGGTTGAATATCACCCATGTTATTAGGTTAGAACAAGAGAGTAATAAAATAGTTCTAGGCATCAAGTAGATACAAATATTTTGTCTTAACTGTTACTTAAAAAGGTCTAAATTTTCTCCCTATCCTATTTTAATTTTCAAGATAACTAATATTAGTAAATAAATTGTGTCTGGTTACTTAATTGTAACTTTAATTTGCAAGATAGCTAATATTAGTAAATAAATTGTGTCCAGTCAGTTAGAGATAGATAATGTGAATAGGAGGGATTATAGGGCTCAGTATGAATGAATGAATGAAGGAATGTGGACACCGGCTCATCTCATGGCTGGGTGACAATGATAATTCTGAAGAGAAGGTAATTCCTTACTTTAGCATCCTAATTGTGGTCTTGCCTCTGGTTTGTTGACAGTCAAGCTCACCTCCCGCTGGAGACATTGCTAGGTAATTCCTCACTGACCCCATGAATTAAGTGTTTTAGTTTCATACAACCTAGAATCATCTGAGAAGAAAGCTTTAATCCTTCATAGGACTGTCTAGCTCAGATTGGCCTATGGACATCTCTGTAGGGAATTTCCTTAATTGACTTCATTGATGTAGAAAAAACCCAGTCTAAAAGTGCATGACATCATTTCCTTGTTTGGGACTACATAACAGTAGAGAAAGCTACTGTGTATTATACATGAATACATTCTTTCTCTTCTGTTGACAGGATGCAATGTGAGTTGCTTTCTCAAGCTTCCATTGCTATGACTTCTGTGCATTAATGAACTATAATTTAGGAATTGTGAACTAAAACAAACCCTTTCTCCCATAAGGTGATTCGTGTCAGGATATTTTATCACAGTGGAAGAAATGAAATTAGGATAACGTGTGACTTGGGTTAGCCAATGAACTACAGGAGAAAGAGATGTGTTTGCATGCTTGCTCAGCATGAGAGAGCTGTGTAAGATCGCCATGTTCCTGTTTTCTGTTTGAGCAGATGTGAGCCTGTTGCTGGAGTTGCCGGCAGCCTGATTCCCAGAGTGAGGTGACACACAGAAGAGCTTCCCCATTGGCTTTCAGTGTCCTGTGACACTGGGTGCTTATGGGCACTCACAGGCACAGAGAAGCAGGACATAGCAGCTGAGCCGCACTGCAAGCAGAAGGAAGCACACATGTATGAGCATCTGACCAGGGGTAGGAAGAAGACCTTCATGGTTTGGGAAGCTTTATGATTTGGAGGTGGCTTGTTGCTAGGCTACACCCTGGCTTGTCCTTTTAGATGCAGGCCTGTGGTGAGTACTGGGGAGTATCGGCATAGCAATTGTGAAAGGTCGCAGTCGTATACTCAGGTTCCCTGCAAGCTTGCCCTACCCTCCATCTTCACACAGATGCACTCTCAGTAGCCATACATCATTTTGTCTGATCTGCTGGTGTTTGGCTGCAGTCTACCTAAAGCTAGAGCAGGACAGTTTTCACAGGATTTGGAGTAGGCTCTGAGAGAACTGCATTGTGGGTTTGGCTGAATGCGGCGGTCAGTGGTAGCCACCTGGGGGCTGACGGGTGGGCACCCACAGGCAGAGAGGCAGGGCATAGCAGCGGTGGAAGCAGAAGCAAGCACACCCGCATGAGCAACAGACAGGGACTGCAGGCAGCAGAGGAAGTAGAAATGCGGAGTGGCTCCTCTCTTCTCTGATTTTTCCAGAAGATGATCTGAACCGTGTTTCTGCAACACAATTAGAAGTCCCTGGATAAGACCTGATTCCTTTGTAATAGAGGCTAGCCCAGCGCTGCCAGTGTTCCTAGGAGGATTCAGGGATTCAGTTCCTATGGTATCTCTTCTGTAGGGTCACCTGACAAAATGTCCTAAAAAGCCTGTTAATGATGCAATGAAAGGAAAGATAATTCTCATCCGTTGAATTTCTAGGCAGGCAGCATGGCTCCTGCTGTCCAGCAGAGTAGCTGCCTGATCTCTACCAATAGTGCCTGAGCACATCAGAGCCCCAGACATTACCAAACATAGAATGCTATTCCAGCACTAATTGTGGAAGACAGTTGTAATCAGAGGGAAAGCAATGGGCATCACACTCAGCACAGAACCACACATAGGGAGAGCGCTTTGCTCGTCGTGCATATTTGTGGATCAGGTAGAGAAGCCTTTGGGGATAATCTCTGTGTAGACAGGGGGATGCATGCAGCCTCTACGATGTGAAATGAATAAGAACATCTACTTAAGGGAGAGCCATTCAAATCCCAATTGTATCCTTGATGTCTTCCCAGGACAAGCAAAACCTGGGAGCACTGCAGCAGGGCTGCTATAAAATGGCAGCCATGTAAAGGTCTCTCATGGCCAATGTGTGTCTTGGGACCTGTGTTAACAACTATTGCTTTAAATCCCACAGCGAAGTGCCCAGCCTGCGGAGGGGTTGGACATACTGCCTGTGAAGGAATGGGGCAGAGTAAGGTTACAGTAGGGCTGCTGTTTACACTTGTGATTAAAAGGTAGTGGGGGGAGGAGTCAGAGGAGATGCTCTAGATACGTCGTATACAGGTATGAAACGCTCAAAGAACAAATGAAAATTATTAAAAAAAAAAAAGAAAAGAAAACCGAGGAACAGAATTAGTTGGAATTAGAAATAGTCCAACTAGATCTTATGGGTGTTTAGTGGCTTTTCCAGCTGAAATAGTACCTTTAGATGGAATAGTTAAATACTCTCATCCGTGGGACTGGAGTGTGGCTTCATAGCTTCAGGACAGTGGCTACTCTTCCAGATGATTTATGGCGCCCATATGGGGGCTCAGAGCGGTCTGTAATCCTAGTTTCAGGAATTTGATGTCCTCTCTGGCCTTCTTAGACACTAAACTTATGTGGTGCATACATACATGCAGGCAACACATTCATGCACATAAAAATAATAAAAAAAATAAAAAATTCTCATCAATCCATTCATTGAGCAAGATTTTCCCAACACATATTCCTGCCAGCTAATGCATAGATCCTAGGATTGTGTCTTTTTGTCTAAAGTGAATCTGATGGCTAGAAAGTTAGTTTGCTAATATGAGTTTTGTTCATTAATTCTGCTTCTATGCCGTTCTAAAGGAAACTTAGAGGCTCAAATGATTTTAATTAACTTCAGATGTGTTGCCTTTGAATTATTTAAGACCCATTCATCAGCCTCAATGCAGATGGCTGTTCTAAGCTTCAAGGCCCATATGCGTTTCCTCTCATGGTAATGAATAAGGAAAACAGATGAAGAATCTCTACAAGAAAACACACTCTGTGTCCTGACAATACATCCCAGTAACAGATGATAGCCTATGACTGCAGCAAGGAGAACATTATCTTAATATGTATTTAAGATGTATTTTTTCATGCATGTTAGTGTTTGGCCTGCATGTGTACCTACATGCACACTACATGTGTACCTACTATGCTTGAGGTCAGAGGAGGATATTAGAACCTCTGGAACTGGAATTATCACTACCATGTGCGTGCTGTGAACTGAACTCAGATTCTGTGCAAGGACAACAATTTCTTTTAATTGCAGAGGCAGCTCTCTAGCCTGAGATACATTTCCTATCGATTTGGACTAGGTGATGTGAGCTCATGTCACAGTATTCTAAAGGATGAAAATAGTGTACTATTAAAAAAGAATGACTACCATTCTCTCCTGTTGCCTACGTGCTTGCTCAAAGGGAATCGAGTTAATTTTTATTTCTTCCCAAGAAAATGCATGCAAATGATAAACAACTGCATATTAATTCTTATGTAAGTGATAGGGCACTTATGTGCTTTGTAGACTATTCTTCATTCATATATAACGGCATCCCTTTGAAACATTTTAAAATTACTCTTTAACTAAGTATACGAAGCACCTGTTTTCCTTACATTATTTTTATATTTGTGTGCCACTGTGTTTTTCACTTTGTTAGAAAATCATCCACTCTCCGTTGGCCTCTCTTATGCCTGATTCTGGGTGGGACCTTCTTCCTCCAGATAGAGCCCTCATCTGATTTTATGTTACCTGTAATCTATCACCCTCCTTCCCTCCTCCACCCTAAGGTCTGTTCTTCCCTGCTCATTACCCCCTTCTGGCTCATGTTTCTCTCTCTCTCTCTCTCTCTCTCTCTCTCTCTCTCTCTCTCTCTCCCTCTCTCCCTCTCTCCCTCTCTCTCCCTCTCTCCCTTCTCCTCCTCTCTCAAATTCAGGTTGAGATAAAATGAAATGTTTTTTCTTTCCGAGTCAGGCTTATTTTGCTAACATAACGAGTTCCAGTTCTGTGAATTTTTCTGCAAATGCCATTTCCTTTTTCTTTACACTTGACTAAAGCTCCATTGTTGGTGGATCTCTAGGCTGGTTCCATTTTCTGCTACTGTGAATAGTGCATCCATGTACATGCCTCTGTGTAAGCTGACCTAGAGGCCTTCAGGTAAAGAGGGAGGAGTGGTATAGCTGGGCCATATGATAAACTTATTTTTAGATCTTATAAAACAACTCCATACAGATTTCTATAGGGACTCATCCTCTACTTTAATACCTTAGAGAATATAATATGTAAATAACCTATACATTATTTTTTTAGTTGCCAGTATGTGGCCATTTAGGCTGCTAGTAATCTATTTCTTCTACAAAACATACTCCTGTTCAAATATCTTATATATAAATACTTACACCAGATCTACAGCACGAAAGACTATTCATATTTTCCTGTGTGTGCATTCTAATATGGTGTGTGTGTGTGTGTGTGTGTGTGTGTGTGTAACAATCTCTATTGTTATGTTTGAGACAAAGCTCTTTTCACTGACACACTAGACTAGATGGCCAGTTAACTCTGGGGATCTACCTCTCTCTGTCTCCACCCCAAGTCTGGGGTCACAAATGTTGCTGCTGTGCTTGGTTTTCCTGTGGAGGTTGGACACTCAGTCATGTCTTTGTGCTTGCAGAGGAAGCACTTAACTCACTATGCCACACCCTTAGTCCCAGGATAATACTTAAAATTGCTATTATTAATTATCTTGCATGTACATTGTGTCACTTTACAGTCTTATTAATATATGACATGCTCTTTTTCATTCCGTGTTGTTAAATACTTTGTTCTTTGATACCTAGTATATTAAATGACACTTAAGTGTGGTTTTAATTTGTATTTATTTTATTGTAAGCAAAACTGAATATTTTCATAGGTTTTTAAAACAATTCATATTCCTTTTTAGTGAAAAACCTGCATTCTGGGTTATTTTCTACTTTTGTTTAATTAGCTTTTTTCCCCCCGTAGTGTATATAGGACCTCTTTGTTTATTAAAGTTAATTTTTTTGGCCTGGAATACGATTTGTGAATATTGCTTTTTTTTAAATTTTGAGATAGGGTTTCTCTGTATAGTTCTAGATGTCCTGGAATTCAGTTGGTAGACAAGGCTAGACTTGAATTTACTCTGCCTGCATCTATCTCCCTAGAGCAGGGATTAAAGGTCTGTGTCATCACTGTCTGGCATAAATATTTTTTTAACTTAATTTTTTTATTGATTCTCTGGAACTTTCTCATCATCAATCCTGATCACACTCACTTCCCAGTCCTTCTGTTGTTTGCCCTTGACCCTGTGATCTCCACGCCACCCCCCCCAAAAAAAGGAAAGTGAAAATGAAAAATAAATCCAATTTGTGTTGTCTTTATACTTCTGGAGCATGGTCAAACTCTCAGTGGCCTGCCCCTTAAACAGAACGGAGTCCTCACCCTCCATCACCCCTACCGGAAGCCGTCGGTTGTGGAGAGCCACACTTCAGCTTCCCCATCACGCCTTTAGGACACTCTTTTCGGTGGCTCTTAGCTAGGCTGTTTCCTTTGTGGGGGTGGGGTGAGATAGTAGGGGTTGTCACAGAAGTCTTCCATGTCCCCCTCTCTCGGCTATGCATCTGCGGTCGCCCATATTACAGCGAACGCAGCCTCCTTACTCCTCACGGTCATGGACACAGATCACGCGCCTCCACGTGGTTCCTCTAGGCCACACAGACCACAAACACCACTCCTAGCTGCCGCAGAACCACGGACCCAGACATGGCCCTCGGCGGCAGCAAGGATGGACACCACCAAGGCTGTACAGGGCAGTGCAGGTCACTCACCTCATGATGGCCCCTGGCGGCAGTGGGGCCTACAGACATTGATGTGGCTTCAGTCTGCAACATAGACCACAGGGTCTGCATGGTCCTCAGTGGCAGGATGGGTCACCGCCCCCACCTCCGCCCCCCACGCAGCCCTGCTGGTGGCTTGCTGGAGGCCCAGCTGGCAGTTCTGAATTGTGACTATTTTTATCCAATTTATGTTTAACTATTTTGAAATTCTAGTTTCTATCAGCCAGCCGTGTTACTCTTTTACTTTTATTGCTTCTGGATTTTGTGTTAGCCTTAGGCCTTTCTGAGTCAGCTTTTACAAAGTTCTCCTGGGTCTGGTCTATGTGGTTTTCATCTTGGATGATGTATCTACAGTTAATGAGAAGGGGTGAGGTAATGGTGACCCCGTGTCCTTGTTCTCTTCATGGTCTAAAGCTTGTGGTCTCACCATGGGACACTTCTTAAGATGGCTTTGAACAGCTGTGTGGAGGTTTCTATGTCACTATGATACACAGAGAGGCATCTGGGAGACCAAGGGACCCCCCCCCACTTGTTTTCCCCTGTACCACTTCTCTCCAGCTCTCTTCCTATTTCCATTTTGCTGCTTCTTGAACTTTGATGCATTAGCTAATTCTTAGGTGTTCCTACCAGGGAGGGTTTACTACCACCAGAGAAAATGGAATCAGCCTTCCTGTGTCATGATGGAGGAAAGGAAGGAGTGGTTATGGAACATGCCCAGGTTTATCTGTGTAGGTCTAGGGGAGCTGCCTTGGGGTGTATAGGGGGATGGGTACTGCACGCTGTTTAGTATACTGACTTCTTTGGGCCTCTGAGTAGTGGCTGGCTGATGGGGGAGTCTGGGGCTGCTCACTGCCTCTGAGTCACGGGTATGGCAATGCCTGTGATTCTAATGCTTTGGTGAGGTGAGAGGAAACTAGTTCAAAGATGAGTGTAGTTACCCAGTGAGACCCCACCTCAAAACAAACAAACAAACCACAAATCTCACAAGACAGTGAAGTTATCATCATATGTAGATGATATGCTACATATATCATATATAAATGGTATATGAAGTTATCATGTATAAGTCATTTTTTTCTGTTAACTTAAACAGCTATTTATTGTAGGGTATTATGCAAAAGTTTGTACACTGTAGCCTGAAGGAATATGTGTATGTCTCTGTGGGTAAGCATCCTGTTTATCAATGAAAATAATTTGCTTTATTATTTTTTTTCAGTTCTTGGTCAAGCTCGTGGTTTTTTATTTTTTATTTTTTTGAGGCACTAGGATTGAAGGTGTGTACCAGGAAGCCCTGCTGACCTCATTCCTCTTAAGGCATTGGGATGCAAAAACACAGTTCTCTCCTCACAGGGAATTAGAGACAGCTCACTTTGGAGCCGACTTTGGTTGACCATGGCCCAGGGATAAAGACTTAGGCTATCCCAAGTTCCATGTTCCAACATGGAAGTGGTTTAATGGAGATTGTACAAGAACAGAATAAGCAATGTTATAAGTACGGCAGTTTTAAAGTACATCGTTCTCAGGCAGGCGGCCTGTAGCCGGGTTTCCAGCACCTCAGCTATTGGCTCCAGATGTTGTCCAGTAGAACCGTAAGTCCTTTGATTGGCGAGTCACATGGTTTTGTTAAGTTAATGCGTTCCTGTTGTTTTATTTATTTCTTTATTAGGATGTTGTGTCTGATTCAGAGGTGGGCAAGGGATGGCTCTCTGGAGGAGTAAAGCCAGCTCTAAGAGAGATCGTAATTAGGCTCTGGATCTTCTAAATTCGCATTGAAATTTTGATTAGCCAGCCTTTGTAGACACAGATTCTTTTCAGGAATTCTCATTCACAGTAGCAACTTTATGAGAAAACCACAGATCATTTCTCTGTGTATCTGGAGGGAAACTAGGTAGAGGCACGGCAGACAGCAAGGGCCGCGCTGGACCCACGCTCACGGCAGACAGCAAGGGCCGCGCTGGATCCACGCTCACGGCAGACAGCAAGGGCCGTGCCGGATCCACGCTCTCGGCAGACAGCAAGGGCGGCGCCGGATCCACGCTCATGGCAGACAGCAAGGGCCGTGCCGGATCCACGCTCTCGGCAGACAGCAAGGGCCGTGCCGGATCCACGCTCTCGGCAGACAGCAAGGGCTGCGCTGGATCCACGCTCAGTTCACTGCTCTGACTTGACACAACTGTCTCTTTTCCCTTCTTGATGCTCATAATTGGTTTCTCTCTTGGTTGTCTTTAAAAAATATTATTTTTGTGTATGGTGTATGCGTATGTACATGTTTGGGTATGTGTATGTGTATGTGTAGCTATGTGCATGCATGTGGAGGCCAAAGGTTGATTCATGTGTTTTGCTCTATCACTTTCCACATTATTTATCATCATCATCATCATCATCATCATCATCATCATCATCACCATCACCACCACCACCATCATCATCATCATCATCATCATCATCCGTCATCATCATCCAGGGTCCTTTATTGAAGACAGAGACATATTTGTCAAGACTCTCTGGCCAGTAAGCTTCAGAGACCATGTTATACCTGCCTTCCCTGTGCTAGGATTACAGGTGCCCATTTACACATCTGGAATTTTTTTTGTAAGTGTTGAGGACCGGATTTATACTCAATCCTCAAACTTTCATGGAAAGTACTTTTCTGACTGAACCAATGTCCTTAGCCCCTTAGTCATCTTGGGTTTTTATTGTTTATTTTTATTTTGAGAAAGAGTCTTACTAGGTAGCTCTGAATGGTCAAAACCTTGCTACATAGACTGGGCCAACCTTGAACTCACAGACATCCCCCTGCTTCGCCTTTCCAGTGCTGGGGTTAAAGATGGGTTATCTTTTTGGTGCTATGATGAACAGCTGAGAAGAATAACGTGAGGGGAGAAGTTCTGTGTTAGTCTACAGCTTCAGAGATAGATTTCAATCTGTGACTTTGGGTGTGAGGCACTGCAGACTATCACGGTGGGAGAACTTGTGAGGCCATGCAGACTATAAGGATGAGGAACATGTGAGGGGAGAGAGAGAGAGAGAGAGAGAGAGAGAGAGAGAGAGAAAGAAAGAAGGAGGAGGAGGAGGAAGATGAAGAAAAAGGAGAGGGAGAAGAAGGAAAAGAAGAAGAAAAAGAAGAAGAAAAAGAAGAAGAAGAAGAAGAAGAAGAAGAAGAAGAAGAAGAAGAAGAAGAAGAAGAAGAAGAAGAAACACTCTTCATTCCTGTGCCCCTTGTTGGTATTAGGGTGTTAAGATCAGAACCTAGGTCTCAACAGACTGGTCAAGATAGGCTCCATACCTCAATTAAAGATGCAGTTAACGCCGGGCGGTGGTGGTGCACGCCTTTAATCCCAGCACTTGGGAGGCAGAGGCAGGTGGATTTCCGAGTTTGAGGCCAGCCTGGTCTATCGAGTGAGTTCCAGGACAGCCAGGGCTACACAGAGAAACCCTGTCTCGAAAAATCAAAAAAAAAAAAAAAAAAAAAAAGATGCACTTAACATTGACAGCAGAAGGAGATTTATTTAATGCGGGAACACTGGGAAGAGGTGCAGTGGCTTACTGTTGGGGTCTTTTCATGAGATTTAGGTTGAAATGGAGTACAATGCATATGCAAAACTAAACAGTCCTGGAGTCCTGGTCCAGATGTGCAGTCTCATCCAGCATGATCTGGGCTCTAGTCACTCCTGAAAGGTTGTCTGACACATTGTCATAACCGCGTGCCTCTCTTTCCAGGAGGGAAGTGCCTTTTCTGTGGGCATCAGTTCCCAGCCTCTTCCTTCTCTAAGCAGGAGATGCCTGGGAAGTTGGTTTTAGCAGAGGTGGGGCGGGGAAGGAATGAGGAGGGATGTCTGTTGTTTCAGTAGTCTACAGTCGAAGGGAGGGGACAAGTTCCTTTTTAGAATGTCTTCACTCTTATTGGTGTGGTTAGTCATGCGGTGACTGGTGATGGGTGACCCACTTCCTCTAGCTCGGCCTCACCTAGTAACCTGCAATGACTGATGAGTCATCAGTCACTGAAGTCATCGATTATATATTGAAGCAGGCACCTTCCTTATTCAATCTCCTTTTTAAAAGATACAGGTCTTTAGGCTGGGTGGGTCTTGAACTTGCTGCATAACCAACCTGGAATTCCTGATTCTCCTGAGTCCACCTCTTAAGGGCTGAGAACTTAAGCCCGTGCTACAAAGCAATTTATGTGATACTGGGACTGAAGCCAGGGCTGATGTAAGCACGCCAACCATCTTTTAATCGCACCAAGAACAATCAAACAAGCCCCTCACATGCGAGTCTTTGACGGTAACACTTCATATGCAAATATTAACACCCTGATTTTTGGCTCCCAAGTATTTCAAACTCTCCACCATGACAGCATTTCTCAAAAGTTCAAACCCGGAATCTACTCTGACTCTTTAGCTTGTGAGTGTCTGTAAAATTAGAAAGAATACATCCAAAATACAATGATGAAGCAGGATATATATTCCCCTTGAGAAAAAGTAATAGAAAAATAGCAATCAGAAATCAGGTCAGAGGAAGCCTGAACCCAAATAAGGTTCCACTGAGTCCTGTAGCTCCGTGCCTGGTATCGTGACGGCACGATGGGAGCTGTGAGGCCCCAGGAAGCCCACTCCTGTGGTTTTGCCATTTACAACTCTTGCAGCATCTTGGGTGGGCTAATGCCTCTTTGCTACCAGTAGGAATATGTGTATCCTCTTATTGTGTTACCAAAAAATACAGCCTCAGGTGAAATGAGATGTTGGTAACTATAGGAGTGAGTGCTGACAAATTTCTTCAAAAGTCTTTTAAGGCTGCCTAGAACCATCTTTCTTTTGACACACCCAAAAGGCATAGAATACTTAAGAGAGGGGACATCGCATTTGCGGTGCCTTGTCATGAGTCTCTCTGTGAAGCAGGTACTCTACAAAGCAGCCCAGATCAGCCTCAAGTTAACATGTTGCTAGGCGTGTTTACTGACCAGCGCCATAACAATAGCTTGGTATGTCTGATCGCTGATATATGGTCTTTGATCACAGTTCCGTGTCACCGAGCCTTCAGCCACACTCAATCAATCACCGAAGCAGTCGGCTGCATTGGGAAGGAGGGCAAGCTCTTGTTCAGTAGCGCGTTTGATAAGTTCAATCTTGTAAGCTTGGAACCAGGTGATAATATGGCTAGTCCGTGTTCAAACGGAGCATAATTTATTGTGATTTTTTTGGCATGCAATTTCACCCCTACTGAACCTGAAACTCATTACAAGGTGGAAGTGATTGCTAATGAAGATTTCTGAGCTCTGCACCTTCCCTGATAAGTCTTCCTACTCCTCCTACTCTGGGCATTTTATCCCTTTCAGCTGATATCAGCATGTGGCACAGCTTGCCTGTGAGTTAATACAAAGTTAGGGAAGGTTGTGTGATATTTTAAAATATTAGGGCATAGCCGTAAATCATGTAAAAGTGTTTTCCGTTGTTTGGACTTTCTGTTTGTGATATTGGCCTAGAGGAGAAGGTTGAATTTGAGGCTGTAGAATATTTGCATGACCCATTATCTGGACCTTGTCTTTGCGCTGGTCTGCAGTAGCTTATCCTGTGCCTCCTCATGCTTCCTCAGTCACCATCTACTCCTGAAGCCCTGTCAGGGGAAGTAACTTAGAGCTAGTGGCTTTGGGACCTTGGCTGGAGCTGAGTGACACTTACCTCTGGTTTGGGAGTGTTTCTAGTACACTGAGAAATGCGAAGAGGATGGGGGGTTTGAGCTGTAGCTTAGAGCAGGCCATATGGGGAAAAAGCTGCATATGTTTTGATGCCTAATCTCACAAACCAGTATTGTTGAAAGATAAAAATTACAATGTCATTTGCTTTTGATATCTAAATCTATTAAATGAAGTTAATGGTGGTTAATTCATATTTTCAGAAAAAATTATTATTTGCACTTTTATATGGCTTGCAAAATATTACTACTTTTATTAAGATGTTCAACAGCTATTTATTGGACTGGTCACAGAGTGCAACTATGCTTTGTATTTGGAGGACTTTTTCCTGTCACTTTCAAATCCATTCAACAGCAGTCTTTATAGATCAACAGGGTACCTTAGTTATGAGGAGTTATAATGAGGAGGTGGGACACTGTCCTGACACATTAGCTATTAGCCAAAATGCACACATGCTTTTACGAGCTTACTTTTCAATGGTGGTGGAGAAGGGTGCATTAAGCAGGCTCTGCAGTGACAGCTTTGGTAAAAGCCTTCTGCTCACCAGGATGGTCAAGCGGTCGGCTGGTTTAGAGTAATGCACACACTGATGGACAACATTCCAGTGGATTTAGAATCTAACAGAAAACAAGTTTTGATTGTGGATAGATTTCAAAATACAGCTACTTTGTTCTAACTCTCAATGAACTTTTATGGCACATTCAAAGTGTGTGTGTGTGTGTGTGTGTGTGTGTGTGTAATTAAAAGTTGGAGAGAAATAGCTCAGTGGTGAAGAGTGCTTTGTTGCTCTTCTAGAAAGCTTGATTTTGGTTCCCAGAACCAACATTGGGCAGCTCACAACCACCTGAAACACCAGGTCTAGGGGTACTGATGCTCTTCAGGTCTCCAGGGTACTCACACATATGTGGCACATTCTCTCTCTCTCTCTCTCTCTCTCTCTCTCTCTCTCTCTCTCTCTCTCCCTCCTCCCTCTTTTTTCCTTCCCTCTCTCCCTTTCTCTCTCCTGCATACACATAAGTGTAAAATAAATCTTAAAAACATTAGAAAGCAGGTGTGAAGCTGCGTCTAATTAAAAGAGGATGAGAGAGCTCTCTGCTAGGCACATCTTGCCCCGGAGCCCCCAGGGGGACAGTGTCACCATGCACCAAGTACAAGGGCAGCCCATCTCACTCACGGGGCTTCTCTCTCTATACACACAAGCCCATCTTCCATGTTTGCTGCTTTAGGTTGAAAACTGACATCATAAGATGTTCAGGGTGTTTCCGTTTTCAAGTTAAAATGATGCTGTCTCCATGATTCTGGCTAACTTTGAAGGAAAGATGTAAAGGTCATAAGTCACGTCCATTCCTCTCCGCGTAGGATGGCTGGTCCAGTGCACTGTCACTTTAACCGTTTGACTCTAAACCACACCCCATCCCCAAGGTGTGATGGGGTGGGAGCATCATACCTACTTTCAAAATGAAATAAGAAAAAAGGGGGTGGGGCACTTGAAGCACAGTGTAATAAAAAATGCTGTCACACAGATCCAGCTGACAAATCTGTGAGTTTTGTTTTGTGACATCCATAGGAGGCTGATTCTGCTTCATTTGACTTTTGGCCAAATGTCACTGCATTGATACTGTCATTGCCAATGTATGAGGCTGTCTTGCTAGAAGTGCTTTCAGGTTACGGTGACAGATGGCTTGGCCCCTTTACCGAGCTCTGTTATCTTGACCCTGTGTGTCTGTCTTTGGAGATTTCCTTAGGATTCAGCAAGAAGCTGATTGTCGTGTGTGATCCTCGGCTCTGTGGAGGGATAGAGACACAGGTGTGTGGACGCTCGCTGCTTGCTGCTGATTTCAGGGGCCGAGAGTGAAGAAGCTGACCTCACGGTGAAAAGCGAGCTTAGTGATCCATCAGAGAGAAGGGCATCGTCCTTCTGCAATTAGACTTGATTTGGCCAACGCAGTCTGAGTACAGGTACACTGATCCGAAACGCGGCAGCCTGAATGATGGCAGATTCAACAGGACCCCGGAGAGCCCGACCGAGGAACCGGCAGATCCCAGGATCTGACCCATTTGAAAGCAACACATTTCCTGTGCATTTTGTGCAGTCACACCAAGGTTTCCCAAGAAATAAGACGTTTGCCTCGTGGGCTTTGTCTTTGAGGACTCAGGGGGGCTATTTCACCAAGTTCAGGGACCCACATGGCACCAGCAAAGCATTTCTGTTCTGGCTCTCTGGGGTGCCCCGCAGCAGCTGTTTGTGGGGGAGAGCATGAGAGATGTGCAGGTTCCTCAGGCTCATTGAAGCAGAGCGCAAAGCACCTAACACAGGGGGTATGAATGTACTGAGAAATTATGGGATGCAGATTACTCGCTGTGCAAAGCCCACTCCAGGTTCATTTTCTAAAATGCTCCCTGAGCCCAGGCCCGCCGAGGATGAAGAATAGGTGTGCCTACACTAGCGCTCAATGAAGGGCCACCGAGAAAGGAAACAGATTTCAGAGGTGGCTCATAAACCAAGCACCGCCTTGAGGAAAGTAAAGAAGCCATCCATTACCCACACAAGGTACATAATAACGACAAGCACTTCATCACCCTGTGTGACGGCTAGAGGTCAGACGCTTGCACAGCAACGCTACGCAAGTTCATATTTCAGTTACAAAGGGCTGCATCTCACTCAGAGGGCTGTGTTACCTTGGGAGGGAAGATTCTTAACTACCCCTGGACTCCTAATGACCATTACCTTAAAGCAGTCATAATTTTAAGTACTTTTATTATTAAAACAGGTATGTATTCGGGTAATTATACTTATTGACTTAAGATGGAGACCACGGAGGACCAGCTTGTGAGAGATCTGCCCTGCAGCTCTTTGCTCAGTGGAAAGTTATCATAGAAAGCTACAGTTTATTTCCATAGCTATTAACACCCTCAGTGGAGTAATTCTTCCAGGGTCTACGTACAGCTAAGGAAACGTTCAACTGTTCATTGTTATAGCTTATGTGATTTTACTTCTTGTTGCTTTATGCTCTCTATTTTTTACTAAGCGATCATTTGCTGATGGCCTACTGTTTGCCAGGGACTATTCCTTGTCTATAGGAACAGCATGATGGCCCTCCAGGTAACTGCGTTGTAATGGTTGGGGACAGAAACCAAATACCAACAAAAACAATAGGAATATGTAATGTGCGTGGCCTATGGAGACAAATAGTCAGAATATGATAGGCAAGAGTATGATGGCTTTTAAAATGCATTTTTAAATGATTTTGTTTTTATGTTTGTGCGCTTGCATATCTACCAAGGCCAGAAGAATGTATAAGCTCCCTTGGAGCAGTTGTGAGCTGCCCAGTGTAGGCGCTGGGAACAGAACCTGGGTCCCCTGGAAGAGCATGAAAGGCTCTATGTCTAACCTGATGGCTTTAATCGTCAGCTTGAAGAGAGATCTCAATAGTGATGGTGGAGATTAAGTTAGCCCATGGCGGAGGTTGTTAATTGGTTCAGTTGAGGAGGGAAACTCACACTGAATGTGGATGACATCACTTTAGAGGCTGGACTCTCGGCTGAATGCAAAGGAGAGTCCCACCCATTCACTGGCAAGTACGCATCAATGCATTTTCTTTGTATTTTACTGTGGATGTGACTGGCTGCTTCAGGTTTCTGCTGCCTTGATTTCTGCAAGATGATGGACTGTGACTTGGTTCTGTTTTGGTTTTTGAGAAAGGCCCTTTGCTGGTCTGGAACTCATCAGGATCTGCCTGCCTCTGCCTCCTGAGTGCTAGGATCAAAGGCACATGCCACCCAAACCTGACTATAACCTAGAAGCCTGAGTGAAATAAACCTTTTCTTCCCTAAATTGTCTTTGTCAGGGTATTTTATCACAGCAACATAAGGAAAACTAGGACAGAATAAGCACAAAGAATTATGACCAGAGGTACTGTTTTAGTTAGGGTTTTACTGCTATGAACAGACACCATGACAAAGGCAACTCTTATAAAGGACAACATTTAATTGGAGCTGGCTTACAGGTTCAGAGGCTCAGTCCATTATCATCAAGGTAGAAGCATGGCAGCATCCAGGCTGATGTGGGACTGGAGGAGCTGAGCGTTCTACATCTTCATCCAAAGGCAGTCAGGAGAAGACTGGCTTCCAGGCAGCTAGGATGAGGGTCTAAAAGCCTACGCCCACTGTGACACACTTCCTCCAACAAGGCCACACCTACTCCAATGAGACCACACCTCCAAATTGTGCCACTCTCTGGGCCAAGCATATACAAACCACCACAGGTATTATTGCTGACTAGGCAACAAGGACATTGTCCACCTTTGTTAAAAGCCTTGAGGAAAGTGAAGAGTGGGAGTTGGGTTTATGTCTCCTTCTACCTGAACACAATACTGAAAGGTTGTATGTAGATTGTGCTTTATTTTAATTATTGTATTAGTTTATTATCTAATGCTAAAACAAAATACCCAAGGCTAAGTAATCTATGAAAACAATGTTCATCTCATGGTTCCGGATGACACGGAGTGAGGGCTGGCTTATGATCAGTCCTGTTAGAGGAAGCCCAAGGACAGATGCACAGCAAAGGAAGGAGCACGTTTAAGAAGGTCACAGAGCGATACAGGAGGTCGGAGAGCAAGGAGGGGCCAGCCGACTCTCTTAGGAACTTGTTCACCGAGGGTCCAGCATTCCCTTCCTGCTATGAGTGTCACCCTTTATGACTTTAACACTAGGCACTTGACCCCATTTTCAAAAGGTTCTCCCACTGGATGCATTCTCACTGACGATGAACTTTCAATGCGGGAGGCTTTTGTGAATGTATGACTCGGTTACTATGTAACACCAGTGAGTGTTTTACCAAAGCCTGCTGTGAGTGCAGTGCTGGAGACAGGAGCAGTCATGCTTACTGATTTAAACAAGATTGTTTTACACTATGTGTAATTACAACAATCAACAGTGCTGCTTAGTTGTGTGGTTCTGGATAAATAATCAAAAGGCTTTGTGATTACCTCATACAAATCACAAAAATTAACACCCCTGCAATGATGGTCCATGGAAAAGACCCCCATGGTTGAGCTGGCTTCGTCCATTTATTCTTATGTATCCCAAGGATGTCCTGGAAACACACATTTCTCTTTTTTAAACCTAACAGCGGATATGACCCAAGTCTTAGGCAGGTTGTTACAGTTTCCAGGTAACTGTCATTCCACTTGCACTGTTGTGTCTTTTCTTTTGAAAATGACCTTTTCCTGGTACATTAGCAAGAGTTCTATCACTGTGACAAAACACCAGCGTAGTGAACTTGATGGAGGAAAGAAAGGTTTTTTAGGCTCATGTTTTCCAAGGTTTCAGGTCATGCTCATATGTTGCTATAACCTGCAACAGCACAGGAATGCATGGTAGAGGAGGCCTGTTTACCCCATGGTAGCTGGAAAGCAAAGGGAGGATGGGGGTGAGACTGTAGGAGCCCCATAGTCCCTTTTATGTCTCCACTGACCTAAGACCTCCCATTAGACCCATTTCTTCAAGCCTCCACCTCCCAACAAGAATAAGCTGAGGATGAAGCCGTCGGCACAGGCCTGGGAGGAGGGCCATGGCAGCCTGATGTGGCATCTGGTTTCATTGGTTGGTTTGAAAAGCAACACCCCTTCTGTTTGCAGAAGATGGCAAGTTACCAACCTGTCGCCACCCCATTCCTAGATTTATAGCAAAAATGGCCTAATCTGGAGATTCACATCAAACTTCAGGCAGTGAGTACGCTGGTTGCCATCGGTAGTTGAAGATGTTGAGATTGTTGCCATTGGTAGAAATTGCTGGAGAGAAGGTGAGGGGTCAAGAAATATGGTCCCTGGTCCCCTGGCCTCTCTCCAGTGTCCCCTGTCTTGCTGTCAGTTGGCACAGGAATTGGCAGATCTGTCCTAGCTTTGTGGCCATCATGAGGAGTAGGTATTTTTGGAGTTCTGCACCTGTGGGTGAGCCATTTTTTTCTGTTGTGTTCACTGCTGAAGAACACTCATGGAATAGTCTGGGCTATTCCACTGTTGCTACCATGTGCTGTTGTTTAAGCTTTTTTTTGGGGGGGGGGTGAACGGTTGCCCGAGATGCTGTTTTTGCATGTATTTTCTTGGTTGAGTTAAATGACACAGCTGTAACTTTTAATATGTAAAAACACTTGTCTCTTAATGGCAGATTGGATATTTTATAAGCAAAACACGTCCATCTTAATTTTCAGGTATACCAGACCAAGCTCTTCTCCCTAAAAATGCTCACAGTTTGCTTGTGTTTTGAAGAAACCTGTTTTTCTATTTTTTCTATGTGCTTTTCTCCAAAAGAATCTACTTGCTTAGAGTAGTGCTTGATAGTATAGTAAATTCCCTTTAAACCAGATGTTAGATTTAAGGTTTGGGTTTCCTTCTAGTTCTAGGCTGTCTGTCTATCTGTCTATGTACGTGTGTATGTATGTATGTATGTATTCATCTATCATCTAACTATCTAACATCTATTATCTATCCTTATCCATCCATCTTCCAGCTGTTCACTGACCTTTTCAGAGTGATAGATGCTTGTTTGTTTTTAAGGATGAATTTTCTCCTTGCCCTCCTGACTTCTATAATCTTCTATCATCAATCATTGACAAAAAGCACATGCTGATGGGATCGGCTGTGTTGGAAGGCTGTCCAAGGAAAATGGAAAAAGAAGTCAGAGAGTTGGGGTGGATATAATCAGGATGCATTACATACGTATACAAAATTGTTGAAGAATAAATGAAGCCTATTTAAAAATAAATGATTGCCAACTGAATAGATTAAAGCAAGCCTCGTCTAACACATACACAGTACACACATGTATTCTCTCATGTTTCTAAGGGCTAACTCGGCAGCCATTGTGGTGCTCGTCACAGCCCTTGGCTGTCCAATCTGCCCCTGTCATCATGTGTCATTTGTTGTGTCTCTGTCCACATTTTACTTTTGTGTGGATACTAGTCATTGGCACAAAGGCTCACAGCCATCCGGTATGACTCACTAACCTGAATTTCTTTTCTTTTTCAATAGTTTTTTTTTGTTGTTTATTCATCACTGCATGTGTATGCACAGATACGAGTGCATGTGTATGTGGGGGTCAGAGACCAACATCTGGTTCCCAGGGTGTATGTGTTACATGTGGGTGCATATTTGAGGGCACTCTAGGATTGACAGCTTGGTGGGGAGTGCTTTTGCCCCCTGAGTCATCTCTCTGGTCCTCTGTCTTACTTTTAAGCCAGGAATATATGCTCATCCTATATTCACCAAGAAAGCCACTCAACCTGGAACTCAGGAGACTGAGCTAGACTGGCTGGTCTGCGAGCCGTGGGGACCTCGTGTCTCTGCTTCCCCAGTGCTGGGACTACAGATGAGCAGTGCTGTGTGGCTCTTGTGCAGATGCTGGCGATTCAAGCTGAGGTCCCGCGCTTCCTCTGTACATACTTTGCTTATCTCCCGAGAGCTTTATTTTAGGCTTTCTTCTTTGATACATTTTAAATTATAAATGGATAAATTTTTGCGGAGTGAGCACAGCCAAGTAAACACCATTTGGCTCAAGAACAACTGAAATTGTCAGCAATCTAGAATCTTCCAATAGATTACCTCCACCTCATCACCTCTTTAAACTAATTTCTATTATGGATTCTGTCTCTGTGTGCTTTTAAAAATGCATTATATGTATATTCTTTCATCTCCTCTGTCCCTCCTCAATCTGGTAGAATATTACCCATGTCTTGGTGTATATGTAGAAAGCTTATATTCTCTATGGTTTTTAACGTTCATCTTAGGACTGTGGTGTTATTTTCTGTGCTATCATTGGTGGGCCTTTAAATTTCTTCCACTTTCTTGTAATTATAAACAATACACTGTTCTAAATATATTTGTGTGTCTTTCATATGAGTTTGTGTTAGCTGCATGCTTAAAATTGCAAGTCATAGGGTATGTATGTAGTGTGAGCAGACACCCCTAGTGTTTCAAAGTGATGTCACATTCAAAGCTGAAGCTGCTGATACTCTTGTCAATACTTGTATGTTTTTAAATTTTGGCTTTTTTTTGGTGAACATATGATTAGCATTAATCATAGCATTAATTTACACCTTCCTGACGGATGTTACTACTGAACATTATTTACTATATCATTATTATTATTATTATTATTATTATTATTATTATGCCACTAAAATGTTCTCTTGTGTTGAGTTTTTGAAAACCATTTACCCTTCATTTTATCATGTTTATCTTTCTTTTATTATTAAGTTATAAAGTATTTTACATTTCCTGGATGTTAATTCTTATCAGCTATAAGCAGTTTAGAAATGCATGAAGCTTTGTTTTCTTTTTCAGACATTGGCGTTGATGAATCAAGGTTCTTATCTAGCGAGGTCAGTTTATCAGTCTTTTCCTTATGTCGAAGGCTTTTATATCTTGATGAAGAAATCTTTGCTTGCCCAAAGCCATAAAGATTCTCATATATTAGCACATAGATTTCTTTTTCTGTTGTGTAATTAGGTTCATGGTTTGTTAGGAATTGATTTATATGCCTGTGTGAACTAGAAGCCGAGGTTGTGCGCACCCCCACACTAATATGGGTATCTAATTGATCTGCCATTATTAGAGACCACACTTACTTTTATTCAGAATAATTGCTTGCTTATACGTGCACAGGTCATTGACTTTCTAGTCCATTTCATTCGCTTAACTTTGCATCATTACTATTTTGCTTTTTTTGCAGTAACTTTATAATGTGTCTTGATACCTTAGCAGTATTTTGTAAAGACTCATGAATCTTAACAGGAGTGTGGGTATCACTGGTAGAGCACTTGCCTAACATGACAAGATCCGGGTTCAATGCCCATCACTGAAAAGGAAGACATTCCTCAACTATCTTCAAATTCTCCATAGATATTCTTGAGGGCTTTTAAAAAACTTTAGCAAAAATCATGAATCAGCTCTAGATATTCTCAAACAACGCCTCAGGAATTTGATTTGGAATATTCGTGAGTATGAAGACTATTGAAGTGACGACATATTTACAGTACTGAGTTTTCTCTTTGATGAAAATGCCAAACGTCTTATTTCAGTGGAAGGCTTATTATGTAAAGAATAGGATTTCACATTTAAATCTTTGCGTGTACATGTGTGTGGGCATGTGTGTGGTAGTCAGAGGACCATTGCTGGGGTCTATTCTCTGCCGGTCAGGGAAAGAAAAAGCTCTTTAGGGATGGGCAGGGAAGTAAGTAAAAAATAAGGTGGGTAAGATAATACTAAGGATGTCTGAAAAAGCCATAAAAATCATACCATTAACTATTTACCTAAAAGTTTCTATAATACACATAATTATGTGTATAAATATTCATATGTAGCTTTTTCTTTTTAATCATGCATTTCTTTTTTCTCCTTTTATTAAAAATATCTTTTTTTCCTCACATAACCTATCCTAATTGAGGTTCCCCCTCCACTCCTCCCAATCCCTCTGCTCCTCCCCTCCTATCTACTCTGTTTCTATTTCTCATTAGGAAAAATACAGACTTTCAAGGGATTATTATATAATATAATATAATATAATATAATATAATATAATATAATATAATATAAGGATAAAACAAAACTCAACATATCAGAATAGGACAAAACAAACAGAAGGAAAAGGGTCCCATAAAAGGCGCAGGAAGCAGACACGGACAGAGACCCACTTGTTTCCCCACTCAGGAATCCTGTAACAACACCAAACTGGAAGTCATGATATATACACCAAGGATCTATAGGGCCAAGATAGAGAGAAAAATACATATAAATAAAATAAAAATGAATACCAAGATAAAAACCAGAGGAAAAGAAAAGCCCTGGAATGATATTGTGAAGCAAGGAGCCTACAGAGAGATTCCATCAGATTCATTTCAGTTGGCTGTCTACTGAAGGGACGCAGCCTATTCTTATGTTTCTCCAGTGAGACCCCCTTGGAGTAAACTAAAATTTCATGTGCAAGTGGTTATCAATTGTGGAGGCATGTGCCCAACTTTCCTTTTAGCTTCAGTACCCAGTAGGGTGAAGGGCCTGGGCACATGCTGTTTCAGGCTCTGTAAGTTCGCTAGTGCATCGATTCTGTCGATTTAGAGGGCTGTGCTTTCTTGGTGCCCTGCATCCCCCGTGGCTCTTAGGCTTTCTGCATCCTCTTCTATAGGGTTCCCTGAACCTCGAGGTGTGGGGGGTTGGTGGAGATACCCTGTTTATGGATGAGCATTGCAAGGAAGGTCTCTTATTCTCTGCATAATGTCTCTCTGTGGCTCTCTGTATTTGCACCCATCTGCTGTAGGAGGAAGCTTTTCTGATGATGGACAAGCAAGGCACTGATCTATGAGTCTACCAGAATGTCATTAGAAGCCATTACAAAAAGTATTATTAGGAGATGGTCTTAAGTCAAATCAGATATTGGTTGGTTATTCCACAAGCTCTGTAGCTCTGTTACTCCAGCATGGCTTTCAGGAAGGACATCTTTGCAGATCAAAGGTTTGTGGCTGGGTTGGTGTTTGTTTGGTGTTTCCACTTTGGAGCTTTTACAGTCCCTTCCTGTACCCAAGATGCTAGCGTGCAGGGGTGAAGACTAAGTTGGCACCAGTTTAGCTTCTTCGTGTTCAATGAGCTGTGGTAGGTGTTGTCTCCAGCAATAACAGATAGCGCCTTGCTATTAGTTTGTGGAAATCAACAACTCAATTAAATGTAACCCATTCCTGGTGCTGGAATTTCATTTGGTGAGAAGACATGACCAGCTGGGGCTCTGCTTCCCCTGTTATTGGGCAATTTTGTTTCTAACACCTTCATACATGTGTATATTTTATGAAGCTTTAACTGTATTAGGCTTTCATGCTATCTCTCAAATGGCTATTAATTTTAGATGTTTCTCACCGTACTCCCTCCCTTGGCCCCCTTCCCTCCTCCTATTGTGATTATCCCTATCCAGCCCCCCATAACTACCTATTTTATTTTCCTTTCCTAAGAAGATTTAAGAGTCCCCTGCAGTTTCTTACTCTGTGCTTTCCTTTTGTGGGTCCATGGGTTGTAACTTGATTATCATTGGTTTAACAGCCAAAAGCCACATATAAACATATTATACTACATTTATCTTTCTGGGTCTGGGTTACCTCACTCAGGGCTATTTTTTCTAGTTCCATCCATTTATCTGAAAATTTCATGATTTTAATTTTTAACAGTTGGGTAATATTCAGTGTGTAAACATACCGCATTTTCTTTATCTGTTGAGGGATATCTAGATTGTTTCCAATTTCCTATTATGAATCCTATTATGAATAGGGCAGCAATGAACATGGTTTAACAAGTGCCCATCAGAAGAGACGCTTTCTCCTACAGCTGACAAGATGAAGTGTCCTTTGAGTATGTGCCCAAGAGAAGAATAATTGGTTCTTGGGGTTGATCCATTCCCATCTTCCTTAGGAACATCAACACTAAATTTGATAGAGACTGTTCTAATTTGTACTCCAACCATCAATGGATGAGTGTTCCCCTTACTCCACATCCTTGCCAGCATGGCCTGTCATTTGTCATATTGATCTTGGCCATTGTGATGAGTGTGAAATGAAATCTCAATATAGTTTTGATTTGCATCTCTCTGATGGCTAAGGATGTTGATCATTTTTTATAGCATTTCTCAGCCATTTCTGTTCTAAGAATTCTGTTTAGCTCTGTACCCCATTTTTATTGGATTCTTTCCTTAATATCTAGTTTTCTGAGTCCTTAATAAAATTTGTTATTAGCCCTCTATCAAATGTGTAGTTGGTAAAAGTCTTTAATATTCTTCATGCTGCCGGTTTGTCAGAATGATGACGTCCTTTGCCATGCAGAAGCATTTCAGTTTTACAAGGTCCCATGTATTATTAACTTTTTGATGTGTCCTTGGAATCAATTTGCAAGTATTTTATTGAGAATTTTTGCATCTTTGTTCACAAGGGAAGTTGGGTTGGAATCCCCTTTCTTCATTGGGATTTTTTTGGCTTGGGTACCAGAGTGACAATGGCCTCATAAAATCAAGTTGGCAATGTTTCTATTTTGTGCAATAATTTAAGGAATATTGGGTGCTCGCTTCAGCAGCAATATACTAAAATTGGAACGATACAGAGAAGATTAGCATGGCCCCTGTGCAAGGATGACACACAAATTCATGAAGCGTTCCATATTTTTAGAAAAGAAACTGGGGAAGACTCTTGAGGACATTGGCTCGGGGGAAAGTTCCTGAACAGAACACCAATTGCTTATGCTCTAAGATCAAGAATAGACAAATGGGACCTCATGAAATTACAAAGTTTCTGTAAGGCAAAAGACACTGTCAAAAGGATGGGATAGAGGGTTTTCAGAAGGGTAATGAGGAAAGGGGATAGCATTTGATATGTAAATAAAGCAAATATCTATTAAAATAAAAAAACTGTTATGGTGGGAAAAAGGAGTTGCTTCTTTGAGAAAATCAATAAGATTGACAAAACTTCATCCAAATTAACTAAAAGGCAGAGAGAAAATATCCAAATTAGCAAAATTAGACATAACAGCAATTGAGGCAATTCAAAGAATCCTAAGAGTATACTTTAAAAATCTATATTCCACAAAAATGGAAAACCTGAAAGAAATGTATAATTTTCTCAATACATGCCACCTACCAAAGTTAAATCAAGATCAGTTAAGCAACTCAAACAGATGTGTGGGCCCCTATTGAAACAAGGTCACTCATTAAAACTTTGCCAACCGGCGGTGGTGGCACACACCTTTAATCCCAGCACTTGGGAGGCAGAGGCAGGCAGATTTCTGAGTTTGAGGCCAGCCTGGTCTACAGAGTGAGTTCCAGGACACCCAGGGATACAAAGAGAAACCCTGTCTCAAAACAAACAAACAAAAAAATAAATAAATAAAACTTTGCCAACCAAATAAAATCCCAGGACCAAATGGCTTTAGAGAAAAATTCCTCAAAACTTTCAAAGAGGAATTAATGCCAATATTGCTTTTTTAAATTTTTTATTGGATATATTCTATATTTACATTTCATTTCCCTTTTTCTGGTTCCCTGCCCCCCAAAAGGTCCCACATGCCCCTTTCCCTCCCCCTGTTCCCCCGTCTATCCCCTTCCCACTTCCCTGTTCTGGTATTCCCCTACACTGATGCTTTGGTCCTTTTCAGAACCAGTGTCCGCTCCTTCCTTCTTGTAGTACATCATTTGGTATGTGGATTGTGTCTTTAGTGTTCCAAGATTCTAGGCTAATATCCACTTATCAGTGAGTGCATACCATGGGTATTCTTTTGAGACTGGGTTGCTTCACTTTAGTATGATGTTCTCCAGCTCCACCCATTTCTCTAAGAATTTCATGAATTCATTGTTTCTAATGGCTGAATAGTAGTACTCCATTGTGTATATATACCACATTTTTTGTATCCATTGCTCTGCTGAGGGACATCTGGGTTCTTTCCAGCTTCTGGCTATTATAAATAAGGCTGCTATGAACATAGTGGAGCATGTATCCTTATTGCATGCTGGAGAATCTTCTGGGTATATTCCAAGGAGTGGTATGGCTGGGTCCTCTGGAAGTATCATGTCCAGTTTTCTGAGGAACCGCCAGACTGATTTCCAGAGTGGTTGTACCAGCTTTCAGTCCCACCAGCAGTGGAAGAGTGTTCCTCTTTCTCCACATCCTTGCCAACACCTGATGTCTCCTGAGTTTTTAATCTTAGCCATTCTGACTGGTGTGAGGTGAAATCTCAGGCTTGTTTTGATTTGCATTTCTCTAATGACTAATGATGTTGAACATTTTTAAAAGTGTTTCTCAGCCATCTGAATTTCTTCAGGTGAGAAGTCTTTGTTTAGCTCTGTACCCCATTTTTGGATGGGGTTATTTGGTTTTCTGGGGTCTAACTTCTTGAGTTCTTTGTATATATTGGATATTAGCCCTCTGTCAGATGTAGGGTTGGTGAAGATCTTTTCCCAATTTGTTGGTTGCCGATTTGTCCTTTTGACAGTGTCTTTTGCCTTACAGAAACTTTGTAATTTCATGAGGTCCCATTTGTCTATTCTTGATCTTAGAGCATAAGCAATTGGTGTTCTGTTCAGGAACTTTCCCCCTGAGCCAATGTCCTCAAGGGTCTTCCCCAGTTTCTTTTCTATTAATTTTAGTGTGTCTGGTTTTATGTGGAGGTCCTTGATCCACTTGGAGTTGAGCTTAGTACAAGGAGATAAGAGTGGATCAATTCTCATTCTTCTGCATGTTGACCTCCAGTTGATCCAGCACCATTTGTTGAAAAGGCTATCTTTTTTCCACTGGATGTTTTCAGCTCTTTTGTGGAAGATCAATTGGCCATAGATGTGTAGGTTCAATTCTGGGTCTTCAATCCTATTCCATTTATGTTTAATGAATGTGGCACAGAACAATGGATCCTGTTTTCTCATACATTCTGTTAGTCTGCAACTTTTTATTGGCAAACTGAAAGTATTGATATTCAGAGATATCAAGAGCAGTGTTTATTGATAATTGTTATTTTGTTGCTATTCTCTTGTCTGTTTTGGTGTCAGGGTTATGTAGCTTTTGTGAATTTGATAGCAATTCTTCCACCTTTATTTTGTGGATTATCTCAAGAAGTAGTGCTGTCAGTTATACTGGGCACTACTGAGTCAGTGATGATGAATCCATCGGCCCACGGTTTCTCCAAAATCCAAGATTGTTGATTGCTGCTTCAATACCATTGTTAATCATGTATATGTTTATCTTTTTTATTATTTAATTTTGGTCATATGTATCTCGAAATTTATTCATTTCTTCCATATTTCCAACTCGTTAGAACGTAGGTTTTCAAGCTATCTCCCAATGATCTTTTAACTTTCATTGATGTTTACTCTAATATCTCATTTTTAATTTTTAATTTTTAAAGTCTGGGCCTTCTCTGTCTTTATTGTTTGTTTCATTGAAAGTTTGTCACTTATCTAACCAGCTCTTTGTTTATTTGATTCTCATATTGCTACTTTTGTTTTTATTTCTTTATTTTTTGTCCTGTCCTTTATGCTTTCTTTCAATTCATGGTCTTGTTTTTGTTCTATTTGAAGACACAGACGTATATAATTAGTTATTTATTTGAGATTTCCCTGTTTTTTCTTAACAACAAGCTTTGATCCTTGAGAATTTCATTCACAGACACCATGCATTCTGCTTCTTCTCTTCCCCGCCCTCTCTTGTCTCCCCTCACCTTTGCTAGCCCACCTTGTTTCTTACAAATCTGTTTCCCACATTGGTGACTTATTTTGTTGTACTGAGTTTAATGAGGCCCATCTGTGTGATCATAGGTTTGGAATTCTGCATTGGACCTGGTGTGCTCACCAGTGGGATATATTTGAATTCTGCTCCCAAAATATTATTTGGCAGTGGCATAGCATTAAATGCTAAGAGTTCTGTGTCCATCTCTACCTCCATCTCTACCCCTGCATCATATCCATAGCTGGCCCAATGGATAGTCTTGTGAAGGCTCAGTGCCAGGAAGTGCAGCTGATTTGAGCTGATGCTCATTATGGCCATATAGTCCTCAGAAGTTAGGATTTTTCCACCCCCTTTCCTGTGCATTGTGAATACAGGACTTCATTTATTGCAATAAGTCAGTTTACATTTCCAAACTCACAAATGCCCATTCAGTTTCCACGGAAAAGGATTCTCAAGAGAGTTACAGTGGGAAAGATAAATCCACACTTGAGACAACTTCTGATGTTGCAGAACGGAGGCGCTTAATTAAGACCAGTCCTGGGAAGCTGTCCAGCATCATCGTCCACAGGGCTGCTGTATGCTTGGTCCAGCTAAGCCAGGTCTCTGGAGGAAGTCCCACGAACACATCTCTGGCTAGTAGCGAGTCATGAAAGAACAATTTCAGTGTACTTCTGCCATAAAGGGAGGCACGCATCTATAAAAATGGTTACATCTCTGCAGAGCAATACACATCGATGCCTTGTGTTATATTTTTAAAGGAGCATGGAGAAAACCACCTCCTGGTAAGACATTATCTTTTCTCTAGGTATGTATCATATGTGAGTAGGCTATTTCATATATGCCAGTGTTTTAATGGAGTCTACAGTACACAATTAAAAAAATAACTAGCACAGCAGATACATATTCGGCAACTATTTTGAAATGAAGTGAAGATATATTTCAGCTGGAAAACTCACATGGGTTGGCAGATTTTAACCTTGCTCATTAAGAGGCCTACTGTTTCCAACACACCCGCAAGACTTTTCAAAGAGACGTGTTCACCATTATCCACATTAAAAAAAATCTCAGTATCATTAATCACTAATGAAATAGAAATTAAAAGTATGTTTAGACAGTTCACATTCATTAAAGATGGCCATTATCAAATGAGTAAAAGTACGAATGAACATATCAGGAAGCGGAGAAGTGTGGTACACGGGATGGAAAATGGTGTAGCTGCCGTGGAGTCCTTAAGATTAAAAAGAGAACAGGCATGTGATCTCCCAGTACTACTCTGTTCATGTAAGCTGCATCATCATCTTTTTGGTAGAGAGGTGAACAGATGGTTTTTCACTGCGGGCAGGACACCAGCCAGAGACCCAAGTAAGGATTCCTTCTGCTTAAGTCAAGTTGGGGAATCAGGGAGTTCACTAGGATTACTTCAGTAGCATGGCTGATGCGTGCCTGTGAGAATGGGAGTGGCCTGGGAATAGGTGCATTGCTGTGTGGATGGTAACTTTATACCATGGATAGAGGCTTTATAACATGGATGGTAGCTTTACAATGCGAACAGTAACTTTACAACATGGATAGTAGCTTTGCATTGGGTATTGTAGCTTTGCAATGTGGATAGAAGCTTTACAGACGCTGAAGTATTAAGTCCACATTTAGTTAACCTTTCGCTTCCCGCTAGCATCTTTCAAGCTTACTTGTAATCGAGGCAGGATGGGTAGGTGGGAATAATGCCCGGAACCCCAGGCAAGGGTTCTGTGGCCTCCCACCCTCCTTTATAGGAAGCACCAATAGCTTCTTTACCATCACCATAGACCTTTTTACCATTGTATTGTTCTGTTCATTCGGTTGTCATGGCTATCAGGTCAAGGTAGCTTCTACTCCAAGACAGTGCTGGTTTGATCACAGTATGCCCAGAGGAAAAAGTCAGACTGCTTCACACCACATCGATTCCTGCAAAGTTTACCGAGAAACTGCATGCCACACTCGTTATTGACACACGTTGGCGGTGTGTAGTACATTTTGTAGTTAATGAAATCCTGGATTTCATCAACCTACCGTGCTGAGTGATTGTCCGCCATCGTCTGTATGTGTGCAAACATTCTCTATAACGTTGTCCAAGGATCGTATCATCTAACAGCACATTTCCCAGAATGTACCCCTATCGCTCATGGACATATGACTGAACATAACATAAAGAAAATACTCTCGGTTAGCTATCTGGCCATCAACAAATTCACATCATGTCTCTGAGACTCTTTCTTTCTAGTCAATTTCTTAAGTTAAGCCTGAGGGGGAAAGAAATCCCTGTTTCTTCAGATGTGCTATGGAGACTGTACTTTGCATAGTACAACAGGCTCTTTTTTTCTTTCTTCTTCAAGAGGGTACCTTGAAGAACCTGCTTTGAGATGTATGTTGAGTTATTAATAAAAAGCCACGTGTGGAGAGTATGGCTAGAGTGTACAGTAGGGAGTCCAAGAGGAGAGGAGGCCTCAGCGTGGGAATACTCACCCTTAATCGCTAAATTCTCCTAGTGGCAGGAGGGGCTTGGCTGCTTGTGCCAGCGCACCGGCCGGGGTCCTTGGACACAGAGGCCGTTTGTGGAGGGAGTGATGTGTCTTTCTGACAGCGCTCCTGCTGGGAGGGAATGCACATAACTCAGCCCTGAGCCTTTCTGAGAGCTCTGCCAATTCTGTCAGGCAGGTAACAAAACTCTGGGAAGGAGGATTGTCCGCCCCAGCCTGGCGACCGTGGACGCTGCTTCCTTAATTACTCTGCCTCGTGACAAAAGCCATTTATCAAGATTGAAATAAAGTTGTTTTAAAGTCAGAAATTTATTTGGCAGCAAATCAGAGACTATAATTTTGGGGCACTGGTTTAAACATAAACCAAGATGAAAACACACTGAAGAGCCAGCCAGCATTGTGTATGCACAAGACCACGGATGATTTTATTTTATTTTATTTTTCTGATTTTTCTCACCACATCTTTCCAATATGTTTCTAGTCAGTTCTAATGTTTAACCCCAAACAAAATTCTACTCTCAATTGCAAGGATGCTTTGTTAAGTTTTAATGTTTGTTATTTATCAAGTATTTCTTTTTTATTTAGTAGAGAATGGAGTTTATTCATGGCAGGGGGAGGGGAGTTGAGAAGAGAAAGGCAAAGAGATAGAGATAGAGATAGAGATAGATAGATAGATAGATAGATAGATAGATGGATGGATAGATAGATAGATAGATAGAGAGAGAGAGAGAGAGAGTAGAGGAGTAGAGGCTTGCTGTGAGCACTGGAGAGAGGGGGGAGGGGAATGGGGACGGGGAACAGGAGGGAGAGGACAGAGTTAGAGCAAGACGTCAAGAGCTTATCAAATATTTCTTACACAAATAAATAACAGCGAGAAGGCTGGGGGAGTCCTGAAGTAGTTGATTTGCTTATTCAAAAACTATTTATTGAGTACCTACTACGTGGCAGATACTCACCTAGGGACTAAGGGAGTATGGTGGTAAGCAGGCAAACAGGTCTCTACTTTCCTCCCTGTGTGCCAGGCTGGCTACACCATGATCTTCCAGGAACTCTCCTGCCTACACCTAGAATAGGTGCCCTGTTATGACACATGTGGCACAGTGTCTGGCTTTTATGTGGGTTCTGGAGCTTTCAGCCCAGGTCCTCATACACAGCAAGGGATTTACCCACTGAGCTGTCTCTCCAGCCCAGAGTGTCTAAAGTGATAATCCTGGATAATTGCCTTGAATTTGGAGTTTTCTTTGTAACAAAGGAGCAGTGTCTAGCCTCTAGTGTATGGGAAATACTTGATGTGGCTTTGAGCCATCAAGCTGACAACTGTGGCATCTAGTAAGGCCAGCGCACACATTTCCAGCTGGGATAGTTCACACATGTGAGTAGGTGGCAGGCTACGGCTCAAGCCTTGGAGAAGGTGAAATGTCCTTGGCCATCACACTGAGAAGTCAGCACACCCATGAACTGTTTGGAGCTTGGCTGGATGTTTCAAGAAGCCAGCAGAAATGACTCACGTAAGTAGCAATGTGGCAGAAGGGACAAGAAAAACAAAAACCTCAGTCATATGTCAGAGGTAGCAAACTTCAGCTTCAAGGAAATAAGGTTCTACCCAGGGTCATCCAGGCTAGTCCATAACAATCACATTAGACTAAACAACAACAACAACAACAACAACAACAACAAAAAACATGTCATCTGGAAACTCCACAACTAGTAGGGTTACTGGGATTTCTATGAGCTAATCTGGGTTGCTACATGGTGTTATTATAATGTGAGGTTTCATTAATTATTTCATTGTCAAATATAAAAGTATAAGAAGGAAAGGCGGGACTCATTTTCTTCAATCTCTTCCCAAACCAACGCACTTATTTTTCTGCTGTTATAGTTTTTAAGATATCTTGGTATGTTCTGTGCTTGCACGAAAGTCCTAAGTACAAAGGTCATATGCATCACTCAGAAGGTAACACTTGAGGCATCATTGGAGAAGGACAGAAAGCAAGAAAGCCGTGCAGCTATCTAGAGAGGTGTATTAGTCCGGATCCTTTAGAGAGGGGCATGTTAGTAGAATCACTTCTAGGCTGTGGTTCAACTGATCCAACAGTAGCTTGCTAGGAATGAAAAGTTTAAAAATCCAAAGTTGCTCAGTTTATAAGGCTGTATGTCTCAGCTGGTCACCAGTAAATGCTGGAACTCCAGAGAATTAGGATCAGGCAAAGAACAAAAGATTCCGTCTACCATGTCTTTATGTAGGTCTTCATCAGAAGGTGCAGTCCAGATTAAAGCTGTGTCTTCCTACCTCAAGATCAAAGGTGTGTGTCCCCCTACCTGAAAGGTCGAGACTAAAAGTAGATTGATCCACCCACTTCAAACCAAGCAAAAACAACCTCTCACAGGGGCGCCCTCCATATCTGGGTTGTAGTTCACTCCATATGGCTACATTCTACAAGGCTATTGTAAAGAAATTTCGAGAAGGGGGAACAACAATGGTAAGTCTTGGGGTGAGAGTGTAGCTGAAGGGCCTGAGGAGCAGCAAAGAGATCCTACTCTGAGTAAAAGGGACACACATGGGCGGAAGCAAGCCACTGCATGGTTCCAGTTCCCAAGGGAGAACCCTTGGGAAGCTGCCAGGTAAGAATCATTTGGGGATGATAGCATTGTGAATTTGGATGGTAGTGGAGTGGAGAAGAGTTTGGATCCCAGGTATAGTTCAAAAGCAGAAATAACTAATGTAATATATTGTTGAATTATTTGTGGAGTGTCAGAAAATGAGCAACTTCCAAATTGGGTGACTAAACTTCTGCAATGATGTGCTCGCAAAGCTGTGATGGGGTCAGTATCCCAAGCCCAGCATGGTGGTTTGTAGGATCTGGGCTTTTCCTTCCCTGTCCTCTGATCTTCTGGACACTGAAATCACTCATGTTATTGTGATGTAAAATTGTATGCCCGGAAAGGTCAGAATATATCATTCCACTATATTGTATCTAAAATTTACCTGGTTGTGGAGTTTTTCCCTTTGAGTGTCAATCCTTGTGTCTGCCAGGCAAGTTCTGGACTACTGAGTTGCAGCCTCAGTTGGGTCTATACTGCCCATTTCTCACGCACAGAAGATGCTAAGTGGAGCCTTTGGTGGCTCGTTTTGAGAATTCTGGACTCATTGGTTGGGGATGGCTCCACTAGTCCATTATTCTAGAAAGTTCTGTGATTCTGCTTTGGGCAACCACACTCTGTGCAATGCGGTTCATTGTTCATGATCCATTGATCACTTTCTGTGTCTTTTAATGAAAACACAGTCAAGAGAAAAGTGCTATTTATAATTTTGTTCCTGGAGTCATTTCAATTAAAAGTTAATTAAACGTCTTCACATCATAATTTTAAAATATTCTTTCTGTAAGAGCGAGACAATGTGAGAGCTGTAAATCGCTGAGTCTAAAACAAACTTCTCCGACTGCCTTTTGAGATGCCACAGTGTGTACAGACAGCATTGCTTAAACACAATTAGTGCTTTCACAACTTCGTTAATCCTATTAGTAGAGTTTTGGAGAGATGAGCGTGGGATTAAAGAGGGTTCAGTTAAGGTATTCTCTAAGTGTTGAATTCTAATGGCTTGGACATCTGCTGTTGGATTCCTTAAACTGGAACAGTGGTTCTCTCATTTGGGGTCTGTAGTAGTTGCAATATGAATGTCCCTTAAAGAAGTGTATAGGTTGAAAGTTTAGTCCCCCAGCCCACAGAACTGTTAGATGGCCTTTAGAAGGCAGGGCCTAGAGGGAGGAAGTTAGATCACTAGGGGCCTTCATTTGAAGAGAGCCTTGAGGTCCGTGTTTGCCTCCCTCTTGCTTTTCCTCTCCTCCTCTTCCCCTCGTCTCTCTCCACTTCTTGACAACCATGAGGTGAAGACAACTCCTCCACCACACATTTTCACCATGACGTACCCAAAACAATAAGGCTAGGTAACCAAGGTTGGCACCTCTGACATCATAAGCCGAATTAACCCTTTCCTCCTTACAACTCTATTATGTTTGCCACGATGACAAATTCAGTGATGTCTGACACAGGGATGCTGGAAAAGTCACAGTAGGCTTAGCTCATTGACGGACAAGTCCTGAGTGAATGCTCACATTAAATCCCCAGGCGAGGCCAGGAGGTGGTGGCGCACGCCTTTGCTCCCAGAACTCTGGAGGCAGAGGCAGGTGGATGTCTGTGAGTTTGAGGCCAGTCGAGACTACAGGTGAGTTTGAGGACATCTGGGACTACACAGAGAAACCCTGCCTTGAAAAACAACTTCAAACAAAAAACAAATCCCTACGTGGCTTTAAATCACATCAACTTGTAAGAATCACATTCAACTTCTTCATTCTCTCTCTCTCTCTCTCTCTCTCTCTCTCTCTCTCTCTCTCTCTGCATATGTACATGCATGTTCACATGTGTATGGGTGCACATGTGTCTATATGGGAGCTCAAGGTTGATATTAGGAATCTTCCACCTTATTCTTTTTAGGCAATATCTTGAAATCAAGAGCTTACTGATAACATCCAGTTTCCCTAGAGGACTTGCTCTGAAATTCCCTGTATATCTTCTAAGGGTAGAATTATATAAGGGCTACCTTGCCCATCCATGGGATTTATATGGGCTTAGGAGATCAGAATTTTGAACTATGGTGTTCTGTTCTTTCTTTCTTTCTTTCTTTCTTTCTTTCTTTCTTTCTTTCTTTCCTTCCTTCCTTCCTTCCTTCTTTCCTTCTTTCTTTCCTTCTTTCCTTCCTTCTTTCTTTCTTTCTTTCTTTCTTTCTTTCTTTCTTTCTTTCTTTCTTTCTTTCATTCTCCCCCTCCCCTCCCTCCCTCCGTCCCTCCCTCCCTCCCTCCTTCCCTCCTTCCTTCCCTCCCTCCCTCCCTCCCTTCCTTCCTTCTTCTCTTCTTCCTCCCCCTCCTCCCCTTCCTCCCCCTTATTTTAAGAGCATCTCACTCCTTTATTCTCTTAGGTCAGTGACTTTTGGATTCTGTCCAAGACATATCAGAAGGCTGAGACTGCGGTGTACAAGGTGACGTTGCTTTTGGTGTGTTGTCCCTACTTCCACACCGTGGGTCAGGCACTAGCTTGTGGGTCAGCAATCTTCCCATTTTCCCCCAAACACATTCTCTGCTGTAGAAGACCACAACTATTTTACTGCCAAGGACGCTCTCAGGTAGCTGGAATTGTGGAGGGAGGCTTGTGATCCAGCTCCAAAATTTGGAATAGTATTCTCTAATCCAAGATACCTCTGATAAAGGTTCTGTCAAAGAGGACATTTCCTGCAGGACTGGGTGTTGTAGTTCTATATTCTACTCCAGGAGAGAATGGGGGATAATTACTGTTCTAAGAGCTTTCTGGGCAATCTCTTAATTGTTCTTAGAATGCCACCTATTGGCGTTCTATGTCCCCACCCTATTTTTTTACAAAAGGAATGGAGGTAGTGGTGGCCTGCCAAGGCCACCCTGGCTTGTCACGGAAGCTAGGATCCAAACTGATGATATTTGGCCAAAGAGCTTGTTATATTAACTCCCAATAGAGTCTACCACTTCCCAGACTACCTGGCTCTATGCCCTTCTCTCCCATTATGTTGGCCTCCGAGTTTTGATATATAGTGTTGGCACTGAAAGTCAGGTTCTGTAGGAAGCAGCTCTGCAGAATCAGGGTGGTCTGATGTTAGCAAGGTAACAGGACCTCCTGGGAGCTCTCTCTCGCCAGAGGAAGAAGGGCCTAGGTGGGATGGAACATTCATGGTGGCATACAGCACAAGTGCAGCTGTCTGGCTAACCCTGTGCCTTGTAGACATCTGTCCCGAGTGGGCGGTGCCCCTGCATCCTACTTACATGGTTGGAATGTTGCCTACTGTATGTTACTCCTGTGAGTGTCAAGGCTGGCATGGTGACAAGTCCCTGTGTCGTCATGAACCTTCTAGGTCAGAAGAAAGAGAGGGCCAGTTGTCCATAAGGCTGACGGCTGTCACAGAATGGAAAGCTGAAGGCCATTGGCAAGGCTGGCCCTTACGTTATGGAATATTAAGGAGTGGGAAAGACACAGTGAATGAAATAAGAGCTCTGATAGAGGGCAGGATTTCTCAACCGACCCAAAGGGATTCCACTAAAGAGAAAATTATAGCGTATCTCCAGAGTTAAAGATTACTCATAATGTTATTGATCATACAAAGAAAGTATTAATCCTTCATATATTTATCAACTATAAAAATTACAGTGTACCAAGGAATTAGAAGCTATCCCATCAGAGTAATACAATTCTACCTTAGTGTCACCAATTAAATGTGAGGAATGAGAATGTAACACATATGTGGCATTGAAGCTCTGTGTTCTCTGGGTGTGGCCAGCATCACTTTGGTCTTGTGGGACAACTCAGGTCTCCCACAGTTGGTTGTCCTTGGAGCTCTTGAAAGATCTCTGCTTATGCAGGGCCTTCAGTGTTTATGTCTCCTCTGGGTGACATAAAACCATAAAAAAGATTTTTTTGAATTAAGAGATTTTTAAATTGCATTTGTGTGTGTGTGTGTGTGTGTGTGTGTGTGTGTGTGTTTGTGTGTGGGTGTGTGTGCTCACTCTTACTAAAGATGTTCAGTAGAGAACAGAGTCCCCCTTTCCCCCCTAGGTTCTGTGTGCCCCAGTTCTGTGTGCCCTCTGCTGGTCCCTTCATCTCCTGGATGTTCCCTGCACATTCCTCCATTTCCATCAGTGTAGGCTGACTGTGTCCTTTCTTCCATTCTGCTCTTCACTGGGAGTCCGCTGTGGCCAGTTCCTCATTTTGCTTCTGACTACCAGACTCTTGCCTGGGCTTCTGCTCCTGTTCTCAGACAGCAATGACTTTAGAGTCTCCCATTTCTGTCAGACCCTTTCTTCTTTGAACAATGGTGATGGCTTTTGAACTTGTGTCAGAACCAAATGGACCTATCTGCTGTTCTCCCCAGAACTCTCTTGTTTCAGAAGCCTTAATTTTCCCTTGGCCTCTTCCCTGTCACGGTGGCTGCTAGAGAGTTCTTTAGGAAGTGTCTCCCTAGACTGGTGTCTTTAGACTCACTGGTGTACTTTCTGAACATTTGTTTCTTTATCTCCTTCTTCCCCTTTTCTCTTCACTGTAACTCTCACTGCTTTTTGAAGATTCAGAGGAGGAGAAGGAAGAGGAGGAGGAGGTGGAGGCGAGGGTGGAAGAGAGGGAGAAGAGGGAGGAGGGGGAAGAGAGGAGGATGGGGAGGAGGAAGGAGAAGAGGAGGGAGAGAAGGAGGGGGAAAGAGGAAGAGGAGGGGAGAGAGGAGGGGGAGGGAAAAGAGGATGAGGAGGAGGGGAGGGGGAGGGGGAGAAGGAAGGAGGAGGAGGAGGGAGAGGAATGGGGAGGATGTGGGGAGGTTTTTTTGTGTGTGTTTACTCTTCTGTAACTTTTCCTCTATTCCTCTATTCCTTTTCCCTATTCCTTTTTTTTCTTTTTTCCAAGTCTATCCAATCTCTGGAGAAACTTCTGTTTTTGGTTGTCAGCAACTTTTAGAATTCAACTTCTAAAGGGTCTTCTTCACAATCACTTGCAACATGGTCCTGTGATGAATCATTTGTGGTCAAGTTTCCCCCAGTACATTTTGTTTCACTGCAAGCTCACTGTTTCACATCTCTGCTCTCAGCTCTGAGGGGTGCATCGATGGCCCTGAGCTGTCACTAGGAATTGAACTCTGCACTGATTCAAGAAAGCCAAAACAAGGGGCATTCTCCGTCTGTGTTCACATGACCCCACTTGTGGCATTTGTTATACCTTACATTTTGCACCTGAATACCAATGGGCTGATCTCTGGGGTACATGTCAATATCTCTGGCATATTTTTCTGAGTGTCCTTCCATCATTCCAATTTGTATTCTACTTCTTCTGTTTCTTCTTTCTCTTTGTTTTCTTTTCTAACTCCCAGTGGGGCCTCATGCATGGCATTTGGACCATTCTTTATGTGTTCATCTCCCATAAGCAGTAGTTCCAAAGGCTTAGTCTACTATCATCATGCTGGGAGCATGATGGCAGGCAGGCATGGTGCTAGAAAAATAGCTGAGAGCTATATCCTGATCTATAGCCAGAGTGCACAGACATCTCTGATGAGGTAGATCAAACATCATCTATACCTTGGTACCAAAGAGGCCACAGTACAGACTTAAATGCCAAGTTGTTTGGCAGTTCTTGGTTACAAGGGGATTGATAACTCATATAACTCATAATAATAAAGAATATCCTTTTTCATATTTCTGTTGTTTTTTATTTTTAGAAATAGGGCATCTTTATGTTGTTGTAGCTGGTCTTGAACTGACTGTAGCCCAGGTGGACCTAATGTGCAACTCTCCCAATTCAGTCTCTTGAGTTACAGGCATGGTCCACCACGGCTGGCTTATTCTGATTGCTTAGATTAATGTGGGATAACATAAGCTCTCATAAGTGATTAACCTTGATTTTCCTGTGCTCTTGGTATTGAGACAATGCTGAGATAGCTCTGTCCTTTGGAAATATAACACAACCCATAAATATGAGCCTCATATAAAATTTTAAAGCTTCAAACAGCCACTTAAAAAGAAATAAGAACAGGTGTAATTAGCTTAATTATATATCTTATTTGACTTAATATATTGTAAAAATTATTTTAACATGTAACCAATATAAAATTATTCATTTTTATATTTTGTGATAAATCTTTATACATGTGTATGTATTTTGTATTTAGAACTCATCTCAGTTAAGACTAACAATACTTCAAGTGTTCTTGTGACTGGTGGCAAGTGCTTTGGAGAACATAGGTACAGAAGATAATAGATGCTCATTAAATGTTATGAAGAAAGCCGTGCAGATGACTAAAAGACCTTCCAGGCCCTCTGACCTTTAAGATGCCACCTTTCTGGTGCTCTTTCCCACTTTACAGTAGGGGAGAAGAAAAGGCACTTTGCCTCCCAACTCTCCTGGATCCTCCTGTCTCATCTCCCTATATCCTGCCTTGTTCCTCTGTAACCATGCTTAGAGGACATACAGTGTGCATATCCCTAGACTGCAAAGATTACAGAGACCTCCCCCTTTTTCTGTGTCTTCCCTTCAACATTGAGATAAATACCTTAGTAGCAACTGTATGTTAACACTGATAGCATGGCTAAATTGTCTTGTGAGCCCAGATCCAGTGCTCTGAATTGGCCTACCCCCAAATCTATATCATTTGTGGACAGTTGAGATTCATAAAAGGGCCAGCGCTGTTTCAAACCTGTAGGATCTCCATGACATGGGGCAGTAACAGGATAACTGGGAGGAGTCACAATGAGAATCCAATAGTGATGGACTCACAGAAGCCAGAGATCTCTTTTTTAATTGAAAAGGGAAGTAAAAACACTTTATGATAAAATTAAAGATTTACATGGAAAATATTTCAGATGAAATAGAAGAGATACATAGAAAAACACGTTAAAATGGACAATTTTCATGGAAAATTAAAGAGTAAAGTGCTACACATAAGAACATTGCTAAATTAATTGAAATATGAAATAGAAACATTTTATGATAGAATTGAAGATTTATGTGGAAAATATTTCTGATAAAATTGTAGAAAAATGTAGAAAAACATGTTAGAATTGAAGATTATCATGGAAAATTTTATATAGATATAATAATGGTAGGCATAAAAGTATTCTTAAGTTGATTGAAAGTGGAATTATAAACATTTTCTGATAAGCTTGAAGATTTACATGGAAAGTATTTCTGATAAAATTGAAGAAATATATAGAAAAACATGCTAAAATTAAAGATTATCATGGAAATTATACAGATAAAATGACAGGCATAAAAATAATTCTAAGTTGATTGAAGGTGGAATTATAAACATTATCCTTTGTAGGGCTGTATTTGTGGATAGATATTGTGTAAATTTGGTTTTATCATGGAATTTCTCGGTTTCTCCATCTATGATGATGGAGAGTTTTGCTGGGTATAGTAGCCTGGGCTGGCATTTGTGTTCTCTTAGGGTCTGTATGAAGTCTGCCCAGGATCTTCTAGCTTTCATTGTCTCTGGTGAGAAGTCTGGTATAATTCTGATAGGTCTGCCTTTATATGTTACTTGCCATTTTTCCCTTACTCTTTTTAATATTCTTTCTTTGTTTAGTGAATTTGATGTTTTGATTATTATGTGCCAGGAGGACTTTCTGTTCTGGACCAGTCTGTTTGGAGTTCTGAAGGCTTCTTGTATGTTCATGGGCATCTCTTTCTCTAGGTTAGGGAAGTTTTCTTCTATAATTTTGTTGAAGATATTTACTGGCCCTTTAAGTTGGAAATCTTCGATCTCGTCTATACCTATAATCCTTAGGTTTGGTCTTCTCATTGTGTCCTGGATTTCCTGGATGTTTTGGGTTACCAGATTTATGCATTTTGCATTTTCTTTGACTGTTGAGTCAATGTTTTCTATGGTATTTTGAGCAGCTGAGGTTCTTTCTTCTACTTCTTGTATTCTGTTGTTGATGCTTGCATCTATGACTCCTGAATTCTTTTTAAGGTTTTCTATCTCCAGAGATGACTCACTTTGTGAATTCTTTATTGTTTCTACTTTCACTTTTAGGTCCTGGATGGTTTTGTTCAGTTCCTTCACTTGATTGTTTGTGTTTTCCTGTAATTCTTTAAGGGATTTTTGTGTTTCCTCTTTAAGGGCTTTTACTTGTTGACCGATGTTCTCCTGTATTTCTTTAAGGGAGTTATTCAAGTCTTTCTTGAAGCCTTCTATCAGCATCATGAGATACCGTTTTAAATCTGACTATTGCTTTTTCGGTGTGTTGGGGTATCTGGGATTTGCTGTGGTGGGAGAACTGGGATCTGATGTTGCCATATGGCCTTGGTTTCTGTTGGTAGGGTTCTTGTGCTTGCCTTTCACCATCTGGTTATCTCTGGTGCTAGTTGGTATTGTTGTCTCTGGCTGGAGTTTGTTCCTCCTTTGGGCCTGTAAGCCTGTGTCCTTACTCCTCTGGGCTCAGAAGTGAAAGCACAGCTGGGAGATATCTCTCTCCTGGAGGGCTATGCACAGAAGGCTGTGGAGTTTCCCTGGCTTCCTGGTGCAAATGGGGGCAGGAAGACTTCTGTCCCAGCTGCTCCACTGATCTTATGCCCTGTGTGCTCCTAGCTCTTCCCTTCCAGAGAGAAGGTGGAGATCTCACATCTGCACTCAGAAGTGAAAGCACTGCTGGGAGATCACTCTCTCCTGGCAGGCTATGCACAGAAGGCTGTGGAGTCTCCCAGCTCCCTGGTGCCAATGGCAGCAAGACTTCCATCCCAGCTGCTCTACTGATCTTATGCCCAGAAGCTAGACATCTTAAACCAGGCCAATGACCCGTTGCAATGAACATTTATTTGCAAGTGAAGATGTGTGGACAGAGGGATAGACTGTGGAGCACACCGTGATATACACCAGCCTCCATGTGAGATGCTCTCTATGCTTTGTTCTTTTTGTTGTTGTTGGTGGTGGTGATGGTGGTAGTGGTGGTGGTGGTGGTGGTGGTGGTGGTGGTGGTGGTGGTGGTGGTCGTGTGTATGTGTGCTATTTTAGGGAGTAGGTTGCTAGGGCAGATATGAGGGGATGGGGAGATGAGCCGGACTGGGTGCATAATGTGAAATCCACAAAGAATCAATTAAAAGTTTTAAAAAAGATGTGATAGATTAAAGTTTAAGAAGCTTTCCAGACTTTTACTCATTATACCAATCTTTGATAATTCTTATCTCCACACACTGAAATATGGGGAAGTATTCCAATTGGGATTAACTGCTCCTGTTTCTCTCCCTTCAGTAGAGAGACATTTGGTCTTATAAACTTGTAAATACTGTGTCCTTGAGTACTGAGGGTTGCTCCCAACTCTCTTAGCATTCAATTAAGATGATTGATAGTAATTACATTCAGACAACACATCAATTTCACCATTGGTTCTGAGCATTTTGGAATCCCCAGAGAACTTTCTCGAGTACAGCTGTTTCATAAGCACTCTCCTTTGCCACCAGGCTCAGTGCTAGGATCTCTCAGGATAGAGTAAGGGTCATATACTGCAGACAGGCCTCTCAGCCAATCCTGATATTTCATCTTTGTTAAGAATTACTGAGCTAGAAACTGGTGCAACCACTCTGGAAATCAATCTGGAGGTTCCTCAGAAAATTGGATATAGATCTACTTGAAGACCCAGCAATACCACTCTTGGGAATTTACCCAAAAGATGCCCCATCATGCCACAGGGGAACATGTTCCACTATGTTTGCATTGGCCTTGTTTGTGATAGCCAGAAGCTGGAAACACTGAAAATGCCCCACGACAGAAGAATGGATACAGAAAATGTGGTTCATTTACATAATGGAATACTATTCAGCTATTAAAAATGAGGACATCCTAAGTTTTGCAGGCAAGTGGATTGAACTAGCAAATATTATCCTGTGTGAGGGAACTCAGACACAAAAGGACATGCATGGCATGTACTCACTAATAAGTGGATATTAGCCAGAAAAAAAGTGCTGAATACTCAAGATATAGCCCTCAGAACTAAAAAATGGCAACAAGCTGAAGGGCCCAAGTGAGGATGCCTCAGTCCCCCTTGAAAAGGAGAAGAAAGAAGCCACAAGCACGGAGGGAGGGAGGGACCTAGGAGGGAAAGGGGATGAGGTGGGGCATGGAGAGGGGAACATGATATGGTATTGGGTGTGGGGAAAGGACTGAAATCCCTGAGGGCCAGCAGAAGAATGGAAACATGCAACCTCGTAAGGTGGGAGGTTGGGGGCCCCTCCAGAATGTACCAGAGACCTGGGAGATGAAAGACGTTCAGGACTCAAAGAGAGAGAGAGACCTTTGATGAAATGCCCTACAATGGGGAGAGGGAACTTACAGAGCCCACTTCCAGGAGCAAGACAGGGCATCAAGTGAGGGAGGGGGTCACCATTACACAGTCAAAACTCTGACCCATGATTGTTCCTGTCTGAAAGAACTGCAGGATGGAAATGGAGAGGACCCTGAGGGAAAGGAGCTCCAGTGACAGGCCCCAAGTGGGGTCCAGTTCAAGGGGAGATCCTAAGGCCTGACACTATTTCCGAGGCTATGGAGCGCTCACAAAAATGGGCCTATCATGACTGCCCTCTGAAAGACCCAACAAGCAGCTGAAAGAGTCAGATTCAGATGTTTGCACCCAACCAATGGACAGAAACTGCTCACCCCCGTGGTTGAATTAGGAGACAGCTGGAAGAAGCTGAGGAGGAGGAGGAGGAGGAGGAGGAGGAGGAGGAGGAGGAGGAGGAGGGTGATTCTGTAGGAGGACCAGCAGTCTCAAGAGATCTCTGAGGACTGGACTGTGAACTGGGAGGGGAATAAAATCTGGAGTTTAAAATAAATGAATGAATGAATGAATGAATAAATAAATAAATAAATAAATAGATAAATAAATAACAGAATTATTGAGCTAGGATAAGACAAGCAAATTAGCCTGAAATCAAGGGAATTACAGATTATAATGAGTGGCTTCTTTACTAAGGCACGGCACAGTAACTAAGGGCAGTGATGTTTGCTGCTTTGGAAGCATAATTTAGAAATACCATTTGCCAGGGCAGGGATCAACGGATAGCGTAAATGGCTAGAGCATTTCACATCAGAGGGACCAGATTTTATTTGATTCTGTGTAACTCATAATCTTACCTTTTTATTGTTGCACAGCTGCCAATATGATTTTATAATGCAGATAAAAGTCTGATATATGTGTATGACAACATGTTTATTGTTCATCACTTCTATTAAGGGATGAAATATTTTATTATTATCATTCTCAAATGCCTATTGGCAAGGGCACGCTAACACAGTAAAATCTGATCTTCCGTCTTCCACTGACTATAGAGATGATATTACCAAGTGGTGTTTGGATATTCAGAGTAGGGGTTGAAATAGGTATAGGCTTTTTGTTTTTTATCATAATATTTTATGTTCAATGTATTGGCCCTTACTCTTGTTAGAGCAGAGGAGAAAAAGATCAAGACCCCAAGTTTCATGGAGCTTACATCTCCCAGGAAAACATAGCAGTGAACAGCATGACCAATGACAAAAAGGTGTTATAGATGTGACAATGGCTGTGGAGCTGGGTGAAGATCGGTGTAAGGGCCAGGCATGCAGATGTCTGAAGAAAAGTGTCCTAAGTGAAACAGGATGGGCAAGGGCCCTGTGCTAATCAACTTTCTCATCATGAGGTGACCAGATGGCTGCCAGAAGCTACCTCAGAGAGATTTAGCTCAGTTCTTGGTTTTAGTCTGTCATGGTGAGGAAGTCATGGTAGATTTCAAGGTGGAGGGAGAAAGGGGTTGAAGCTTCTCACATTTTAGTGAATTGTGAAATAGAGAGCTGGCCTGGAAAGAGGATCTAGACTACAACCCTCAAGAGTGAAACCCTAGTGGCTATGTCTGCCAACTAGGTTCAATTCCTGAAACAGTAGCACCAGTGATCATGAACTGCCAGGGGAGGGGGAGAGCGGGGAGGGCATTTCAGACCCAACTTCTAACAGGCTCTGAGGCATTTGGCATGCCTATGAATTCCCCAGCCTGTGGTTGGAATGGAAAGGAAAAGGAAGAATGTGGTAGATGAGGCCAAGGACCTGGCAAGGGGCTTGGACAATCTGGGAGGCTCCAGCTTGGAGTTAGCTTTATTCTGAGTGAGAAGGATTGCACACTTTTGATCAACGTGTAAGACATATCACTTAATTTAAAAGGATAATCCTAGTGGTGCGTGGAAGTGCATTCTCCAGAGACCAGGGTTAAACAGGAAATGTCTAGGGAATCGTTTTGGTTCCCTGCAAGTGTCTTGGACCAGAGGAGCAGGAGTGGAGGTAATGAGAAAGGATTGGATCCTTGAAAAGTGTTCGGGTTAGAGCCAACAGGACTTTGTGAATTTTGTTTTGATAAAATAAAAAGATCAAGAATGGGTCAGGCTTCTGGGTTGAACATCTGGAGGACTGCAGGGTGGCCAACGATGAAGGTCGGGAATTTACTGGACCATTTGAAACTGTGTCTGCCCAGAGATGCTTCTTCAAAGCCATATCACTTCGACTCAGCTCAGGCATTGACCTTGGCTCATCATCTCTTTGGGTAGGAGATATTAAAGTTCTCTGAAACTTTCCAATACAATTTTTTTCTTTACAAAGAAAACCTGTGCAATATTTTTTGAAAGTTTAGGTAAATAATTTCTTAACCCTAACTTGTCTATTTTATTTTTGTGTAATTGAATTTCATTTTTTTCTTTTTAAAGCAAGGAACTGGAGTATTTCTTTCTAAAGCTTTCACTATTTAATATTATATCATATTTTTAATTTGCATACAAGCATATATATTGTCGATTGAATACAGGTTAAATCCTTTCCTGGGTTTCATTTCTGACCTCAGTGATTCTGCCAAGACTGTTTTAGCTATAAAGCTATATGCTATTCCAGAACACTTAATAAACAAATACCAGGGGTCCAGCAGCAGATAGGAACACAACGGTATTTCTGTTGGGAGCTGTTTCTACAGGAGACCATTGCTATGATAGCTTGTTCTGTATGAGAAAGACCATGAATTCTGGAGTCAGATCTGAGTGTCAGCTGAGTCCTCATATTGTTGACTATTTGTGGCAAACAATTTAATTATCCCAAGCTTTTGTTTCAGTCTTCTATAAATACTAACAATACACGGACCTGAGCTATGGCACTAGATGCCTTTGGCTATCAATAAGTATTTTACTAATATGAATGTCTAAATCTCTCTTTTCCTAAGAAATTAGCCTGGGAGTTCAAGAGACAAAGATCATGGTGTGGTCACTGGGAAGCTGTGTAAATGAAAAGATGGATTCTGACAGTAATTGCTTTCAGGGTGAGGCTGCTTCAAGCCAAGGACCTTGCATTAGGAAGGATAAGAATTTATATCCTCGTAGCAATCGCTAGTTCAGTTTTGTCTAGCTCTTTTGACCAGAATTTTTCAGGACGGGAGGTGGATATCACCTGTGTGGAGAAAAAAAGGCTATAAAGGACATTTTATATTTAGATCATACAGTGCTGATAGGGATATCCTGTATGAATCAGAGAAAACATGGCTGACAGTGAACATCCACAAGACTATGACTCAGCAAAAAATGGCTGACATTGGATGTCTAGGGAATCCAAAGATAAACAGTGATGTAATCTACTATACCACTATTCTTACAGAGTACCACTTTTGTGTGATTTTGTACAAATGTGGTCTTGAGGTTAGGAGTCTTGGTCTGAGCCTTTGAGCTCACCATCCTGTGTATGTTTGTAAGCACATGTGCTACCTTGGTGTGGCCTCTGTGTCCTGGAGCATGGGCCTCACACCTCACTCACTATGGTGCTTGACAGTGTCTCCTATGTGAGAATAAATACGGTCACACAACTGAATGATGTTTATGGAAGAAATTCTAGCAAACACACTTAGAAAAAAGAAACTCAGTTTTTAACATAGTAGCTTGTTACTAGAATTAGACATTTTTACCCTTTCTGTACATAACAATGTAATGTCATTTATATAACACTGTGGTCACACTGTTTTATGGCATACTTCTATAAAAATGTGTTGTAAACATTTCCAAAATTTTATATACTTTTCTATTTTAATGGCCGTGTAGTAATTTTTGACTAAAGATATTTTTTTCATTTTTGGTTTTTTGAGACAGGGTTTCTCTGTGTAGCTCTGGCTGTCCTGGAACTCACTTTGTAGACCAGGCTGGCCTTCAACTCAGAAATCCGCTTGCCTCTGCCTCCCAAGTGCTGGGATTACAGGTGTGCGTCACCACCACCAGGCAAGATATCTTAATCTTTTTGTTTGTTTGTTTGTTTTTGTTTTTTGTTTTTTTTGTTTTTTTTTTTGAGACAAGGTTTCTCTGTGTAGCCCTGGCTGTCCTGAAACTCACTCTGTAGACCAGGCTAGCCTCAAACTCAGAAATCCGCCTGCCGCTGCCTCCCAAGTGCTGGGATTATAGGCGTGCGCCACCACCGCCTGGCCATCTTAATCTTTATAGTGAACTAATTTCATAACTTTAGATACTTAGGTTGCCTTCTAACATTTTGTAAATATGAATAAAATTATGTGAATGTCCTTGCAATAAAATAAGTTATTAGCATCTCTACCTCAATGCCTAAGTTTTCCCCCCTCTTAGAAATGATTTACATGTCAGGTGTAGTGCATACAGCTTTAACCCCAGTACTCAGCATGCAGAGGCAAGCAGATCTCTGTGAGCATGAGGTCAGCCTGGACCACACAGCGAGTTCCAGGAGAGCCAAGCCTATACATGCTATTTAAGAACACATGGGAGAAGAGTCTCTCATGCCCTTCAACCATCTCTCTCAGTCACAAGGTAACATTTTGCATCAATTACTCTAGAACTGGGCCATAATCAGGAGGTTAACATTGTTAAGGTCCTTTAACATCTTGTCTTAGTCAGGGTTTCTATTCCTGTACATACATTATGACCAAGAAGCAAGTTGGGGAGGAAAGGGTTTATTCAGCTTACACTTCCACACTGCTGTTCATCACCAAAGGAAGTCAGGACTGGAACTCAAACAGGTCAGGAAGCAGGAGCTGATGCAGAGGCCATGGAGGGATGTTACTTACTGGCTTGCTTCCCCTGCCTTGCTCAGTCTGCTTTCTTATAGAACCCAGAACTACCAGCCCAGGGATGGCACCACCTACAAGGAGCCCTCCTACCTTGATCACTAATTGAGAAAATGCCCCACAGATGGATCTCATGGAGGCACTTCCCCAACTGAAGCTCCTTTCTCTGTGATAACGCCAGCCTGTGTCAAGTTGACACCCAAAACCAGTCAGTACACACCTCACATTGGGATTTTGGGAATGCTTTGACCAGATAAAGGTTTCTGACACCCTGCTGGGATGCCTTTCTCTGCATTTTCAAGCATGCTTGCCTATTCTGACAGCTATGCCTCCTTTCTCCTTTTCCCAGTGGATCTGTATTGACTAGCTTGTCTTCTTCATAGAGATATTCTCACCATGTTTGCACCAATTGGATGAGTTCTAGATCCTCAGAATTCCAAATCCCAATGTTCTCTAGTGTTCCTGCCAAATGACGTCAGAGACTTTTTCTTCCTCAAGAAATTGCAGCTATGTGTTGGTTCCCAGTCTTTAATACTGGTACATATACTGCCCATGATATCTGTCTCAGTTAGGGACAGTTTATTGCTGTGAAGAGGAGACACCATGACTGTAAGGAACATCCCTCCATGGCCTCTGCATCAGCTCTTGCTTCCTGACCTGTTTGAGTTCCAGTCCTGACTTCCTTTAAAACCATTAAACCATTAAATTAAGGCTGGCTTACAGGTTCAGAGGTTCACTGCATTATCTTCACGCCAGGAGCATGGTAACCTGCAGACAGACATAGCGCTAATAGAGCTGAGAGTTCTACATCTTTGTCTGAAGGCAGCTAGGAGGAGGCTGTCCCCCACATGCAGCCAGGAGGAGACTCTCTTCTCTACTGGATGAAGCTTGAGCACTAGGAGATCTCAAAACCTGCCTACACAGTGACACACTTCCTCCCACAAGGCCACACCTATTCCAACAAGGCCACACCTCCTAATAGTGCCACTTTCCATGGGCCAAGTATATTCAAGCCACTGCCTTATCAGAGCTGATAGGTATCACAGTTACAACCTACTGCTTCTAGACTCACCAATTAGAGGTAAGAATCCATCTGCAGTGTTGCATGTCCTCTGATTTTGGGATTCTGTGGGACCATATTTTATAAATATGGAAAAACACATCTGCAAAGTTGTCATAAAATTTCATTTTATGTGTGAATATAACACAAGTACTTCAACTAAGAATATCGAGAATAGTGTCAACTCAAAGGAGAAAGAGAAGTTGAATGAAATGGTGACTATGGTTACCTCTAATGTCATGGGAGCCCACTTCAGGGCTACAGAGCGGACAAACACACTGTGCTTTGTCATAAGAGGCTCTTCTCTGAATGGTGCTGATTACGGTTGTGTCTTCCTCTGAACAATCATTGCTGGTACAATTGGGTTTATTTATAACTGGAAAGTAATACCATAAATACGCTCATTAACTGATGGAACTGGTTTTGGTACTAATTCTGAAGAGATACTTGAAATGGAAGGTAGTTGTGATAAGACAAAGAGACAAACATATCTGCAACACTAATTTCAGAGAAAGCACTTTGTAGACTATTATAGATAATGCCAAGGACATACAGGACTGCACTAAAGCAACCTGTACTAGCTGGCTGTAGATTTATGTGGTAGCATCTTCAGACTTTATATTTATTCCATTGGGAAAATTAGTCATGAATTATGCAAGTTTTGATCTATGAAAGGCCTTCAGTAATTTATCACTTACGTAAAATGCATGCCCCCACGCTGGGATTACTCTACTTCATCTACAACTGAGGTGTTATGAGCAATTAGGATTGGGGTTTGACTCTCCATACCCCCCTCAATTTATAAATAAGATTTTTTAGTAAGTTGCTTGAAATTCAAGAACATATTTCTCAATAAAAAGTCATAGTAGGAACTTACACTTATTGATTTTACATACATAATACAGTATTTTACATATTAGTTCTATTTTAATTTGGTCTTTTTAGCAACTTTGGTATAATCTCCTTAAATGTGTAAAAGTGACATCCAAGAAGCACAGAAGTAGAGGTCAAGGTCTTTTTGGATAGCAGCAATCCAGGATACAGATAGACGACAGATTTCAAAGCCCATGTTTTACTGGAAAGCCCATGGACCTCTGAGAAGTCAATAGATAGCCATAGGGTTCTCTGTTCTTGAAATTTGGTTGGGCTATGTACTCATTTTGGGGATGAAGGGGTGACATTTCTATCAGACAGCATCCTGCTGACCTCCCTCCATTCCTTCCAGTGTCATTTACTCCACAGCCACAGCAAAATCGCACAGGTACAGGTGACTTCTTTACTCTTATCTGTGTACAAACCTGCACAGTCAGCATTCATGGCTTTGCACGCACAGCTCCCAGCGGAAACCAGCTCTGGAAATGGTTGTCTCTGTAACTACTGTTTCCTCTTGACAGTGGGGGTGCAGTAAACCCTGTCATCATCTGGAGAGAAATAACAATGACCTTAGCCACACCTTTCCCCTAAAGAGTCACAGAGCTGGTCTCAGCTTAGCACTGAGCATGCGCACTGTGTAAGACAGCTCAGGGTCTATCTCCAATCCCACGGCCCCCCTCCAGCTTCTTTTTACAGTTCTTCTCATACCCAGTGTTGGCTTGAAATGGTGCCTAACTCTTTCTTCGACTTGGAGGCCTTCTGAGTGCTTGATTTAGGTCCTCCCAAATGTCCAGATCATATCTGACAGGAACAGGAAGGGCCTGGAACATTGTCCCATCCCTTCCAGCCTGGGTTTTATGCAGCTTTCCAAATTATCCTGTCTTCAAAGCTTTGGTCAAAAATATATGAGCAGTGCACCATTTCTTTCTTTTTTGTTTGTTTTTTTTTTTTTTTGTTTTTTGTTTTTTTTTTTTTGTTTTTTTTTTTTGAGACAGGGTTTCCCTGTGTAGCCTTGGCTGTCCTGGAACTCACTCTGTAGACCAGGCTGGCCTCGAACTCAGGAATCCGCCTGTCTCTGCCTCCCAAGTGCTGGGATTAAAGGCGTGCGCCACCACTGCCCGGCCGACACCATTTCTTTCTTAAGTTCCCAAGGCCTTAATCTCAAGATCTGGTTTTCTATTGCACATAAACATGTAACCAGGCTTTTTCCTGATTGACAGCCAGGCCAATTTCAGATTTTAGTTAATTTGTTACACACATTCTTTGAGAAGATATATTAAAAAAGCAGAAAGGAAGCAACCTAATCAGGTTGAGTTTTTAGTAAGTATTTTAAAATAAAAATCGAAATTCCAATGCTGGGTGGGGGTGGTACATACCGTTAGTCCCAGCACTCAGGGGGCAGAAGCAGAGGGATCTCTGAGATCGAGGCCAGCCTGGTCTACAGAGTGAGCTCCAGGACAGCCAGGGCTACACAGAGAAATCCTGCCTCGCAAAAACAAAGACTTACATTAAATTAAAAATATTGAAAAATTAAAATGACAGAAAACATAGTAATTTCACTAAATTTAAACAATGACAAAGTGCATTCGTGGAAAGTCAGAGGGCGGGGCATAGCCAGCAGAGCAACTCTTACTCTGCGCTTCTGATCCTCAGTGCTGCTAAAACTAAGTTAAAATAATAAAAATAAAGCAGTTACTTTCCTTCACTTGACTTCCTCATCTCGCTAATTCCTTTCTATCCTGACTAATCCAACTAGTAACACGAATTTTATCATCTTTGCACAGTAACACCTTGGTTATTCCCTGAACCAACCCTTCAGAGATCGAGCAAGATACCATCCCTTCTTGACAACCTTGTCTTGTGATTGGTGGCAGCCACAGAACTTCATTCAGCAAGACCTAAAAGAGTCATCACCCCTTCCACTACACTCCTGAGACCGCACAAATCTCCCCTGCAGGAAGCCATCTCTGGCAACAGATCCAAAGTTCAGACACGTGAACTGGGAACAGCATGGGGTGAGGATGTGGGGGGTCTCTTAAGTCTTTCTTGTCCTCTCCTGACCACACAGAAATTGTCTTTTCCCACGGCTCTTCGTTTAGCCCAGCTCCTGCCGCCCCTGCGCCTGCCTGCCTTTCATTTCTGCTTTTATATCCGATGGTGTCTTCTCTGTCAAATGCCTGAGCAATGCTTCCCTCTGCTCAACTCCCACAGCCATGTCAAATAGAGCGCCAGGGGCATCTGAAGGAAAAACAGCATTCTTCCAGGCACCATGGTGGCTGTAACTCAGGGCCTCAGCAAGGCTTACACATTGCAGCTGGCATTTGTCAGGGGCTGGGTGCCTGTATCGCCAGCACCACCGCCACAGCCTGTCTGCAGGCACTTCCAGCTAGGATAAGCCTTTGTCCTGTCTCCTCTTGAGTACTTCCTGAGATGAAGAGTGCTGTTCTTGAACCCTCCTTGTCCCCTGGACCTTTGCATGGCACGGTCTCTTCCTGTAATGGGTTTTCCTGACCTCTGCTGACCCAGTACCCAGCACACTGGCAAGCCCATGCTTGGTTTCAGTGTTCAGATCTGAGCTGAGACTCTTACTCTTTTTTGGACAATATCCGTGATGGTGGTCTTTCATCGTGTCTCAAAAACACTCCAGGCTCATCTCTCTGGGGTGGTCCTTAACTCACAGCACCACAGTACCTGTCTCCCTGCTAGACTCCCCCCTCCAGGCAGCAGCTAAGCTAGGCTCTGCTGTTCCACTGAGCCAGCAGCAGCCACGGTGTAGCAAGCCTGTGCCGTGCATGCTGGTCGCTGACTGACTGACCAGTTCATGCTTTCTGTTTGGGGTCTCACATGACACAAATCTATCTGTGAGTGACATCCTCTTCTGACACTTCTAACCTACTGTTTTCTTTACCCTGAGCGGTCTAGCTTATACAACCCCTCCAGTAATACATAAGATCTGCACAGTCCTTAAGAGATAATGGGGCCAACTAGACGTTTTCAAATCACGTGTCCAGTGTCTTGACTAAGCAGTAACAGCATGTTTACGGAAAAGTAAACATGAAAGTCCACTTAGCCGGATCCCATTACAGTTTGGCAGAAACCGTGCCTCAGGCCAGATCACAGAAATAACTGAAAGCTATATTTGAAACGCAGGCTCTAATCTAAGGGCAACGGGCAGTGGCTATAATTTTAAGAGGAAAAGAAGTCGTCTAACAGGTCTTAATGGATATGCTGAGCTCCTCTTGAAAGTTCCCGTTTAAACATCAAGTTTGAGTGAGTATATATGAGGTTCTGCTGTGGCTCTTCACTATATTTTTCTGGTTTTCTGAGGAGCCCATGATGCACAAATAGTGAAGAATTTCTGAATTTCTGTTCCAGACATTGTGTGTGACTTAGGAAGGTGTTTTATTTTTATTTTTTGTTTTTTGTTTTTATTTATTTACATTTCAAGTGTTATCCCCTTACCCCGGTTTGCCCCCCTCCCAGAAACCTCCTATCCCGTCCCCCTTCCCCCTGCTTCTATCAGGGTGTAGCAATGGTGGAGTATTATTCCTAAAGACTGATGACTGAATGGGGCTTGAAGTGCCCGGCCCACCTTCAGCATGAAAAAACAAGCTGAAAAGCTCACTTTAGATGTCCGTGACTAAGAACAGTTCTCACATATAACACAAATGTAGTGGCACCGGGAGACAGAGATTTAGTGGTGTGTGTCCCAGGACAGAATGTACAGTATAAGAAAATGAAACAAGACAGAATACAAATACCTTGAATGTGACAATACAAACCATTCTGAAATACATCCCTAAGCTGCTCTACATATGCAAATATGCACACGCGTGAACATCCACACACAAAGGTACACAATCATGTACACACTTGTGCTGTCAAATCTATTATCTATTACAAGTCTATTCATCCTTGCAGGGCAGCTGAAAACACAGTCCCAACCTTAGAGGCTGTAACATTATTATCTGACCCTTATATTTGGTGCCATGTTAGTTTTGCCTTCTAAAGTTTGGTCTCTCTTTACCGCCACTGTTATTGGTCCAAGTGAGGCCACTGTCTTGCTCTATTCCCTTTCATTTCTCTGCTGCTCCATCCCTGTTCCTACTTGCCCAGGCGTCTCCATCAGTGTTTGCCTATATACATGTAGTGTATATATTCAAATATATAGTCAAACACTGAAGCAGATATCTATATATCTATATCTATATAGATATATAGATATTAATTTTTCTGTGAACAAATACTGATCATTTGCATAAATGAAGCTATATTCTGTGATTGATTCTAGATCCTTCTTTTCTTTTTTAAGGACTGTGCGTCCAGATCCATGATTCTACAGCATGCATTATGTGCATGCATAATCTAATCCAGAGTGCTTGACATCTGCTTACCATCTCATGCTGGTCGTCTCTTGCATTTTGCCTATTAATCTTTGAATGGTAGACACCAGAGTGCCTCCACTTCCCAAATGACACTACGGCGAACATCCCGAAACATGTTCTTCTACGGCAGCAATTCTCACTGGGGGGAGGGGAGTGCTTTTGCATCTCTAAACATAGTTCACAATATTTGAAGACATGTTTGGTTGTCATAAACAGGAGATACGTTCCTGACCTCTAGGAGATGGAACTCCAGGGTGCTGCTCAGCCTGGTGCAGTGCCCAGGACAGCCTTCCCACACTTACAGTAACTTTATCCATGTAGTAGTTACTTTTATAATACTGTGATTAAAGTAACTTATAGGAGGGAGAGTTTGCTTGGCTTATGGTCCCAGAAGGATAAGAAAGAGTCCATTATGGTGGGAAGATGAGGCAGCAGGAGCAGGAAGCCAGGGATAATATCTCCAATATCAAGCAGGAAACAGAGAGGGTTACTTGGAACGTGTGGGGAGGCTATAAAACGGTAAGAGCTTCCCCCCAGGGACAGACTTCCTTCAGCAAGGCTGCACCGCCTGAACCTTCCCAAAGAGCGCTACTAACTTGGGACCAAAGGTTCAAATGCTGGAGCCTATGGGGCATTTCTCATTCAAACCACGACAATCCCAGATGTGAGCAGTGCCAAGAACCAGGCACTCTCCTGGAAGATGTGCGTGATGATTTCCTGGGCCAGGACACTTGCAGTGCTGCTGCTACTGCCAGACCTCTCTCCGTTCTCACCAGCACCAGTGAGGCTAAGCCACCAGCATCTCTCGCCTGACACAGCTTCCCATAAATGACCCTTCTCCCCATTTTGCTGATCCATTAAGATCTTTCTAGACAGCTTCTTTTCCTCTTAAAATAGTAGCGACTGCCTGTTGCCTTTAGATTAGAGCCTGCATTTCTGAATATGGCTTTCAGTTATTTCTGTGATCTGGCCTGAGGGATGGTTTCTACCAAACAATAATGGGATCCGGCTAACTGAACGTTCAACAGTAAACATTCTGTTACTGCTTAGTCAAGACACTGGACACGTAATTTGAAAACGTCTAGTTGGCCCCTTTATCTCTTAGGACTGTACAGATCTTATGTAATACTGGAGGGGTTGTATACACAAGATCGCTCAGGGTAAAGAAAACAGTAGGTTAGAAGTGTCAGAAGGGGATGTCACTCACAGATAGATTTGTGTCACGTGAGTCCCCAATCAGAAAGCATGAACTGGTCAGTCAGTCAGCGACCAGCACGCACAGCACAGGCTTGCTACACTGTGGCAGCTGCTGGTTCACACTTCTATGATTTTTAAATAGTTGATTGCTGCTTCATCATGTTGTGGTAATTTCTGGGAATGCTGAAATAACACACGGTTATAAAGCCTGGAATATGTATGCTGTTTTGCCTTTTGTATAAGTTTTGACCAATTATTTGGACTCTATGAGCTGAATCATTCAGAATGAAAATAGTGGCTTTGGGGCTGGAGAGGGGGCCAGTGGTTAAAAGCATGTCTCCTCTTTCCTTCAGAGGACCTGAGTTCAATTTCCAGCACTCTGGTTGGGTGACTTACAACCACCTGTCACTTAGCTCCAGGGGAGCTAATGTCACCCACTGTCCACTCCTTGGCCACCTGGACTCATGTGCGCACACTCCTCCACACAGACGCACATATGCACATCATTTTAAAACATCTTTAAGAATGTGCTTTCTGATTTATTATCATGCCTCATCGTCATAGTTAATGAAAGCAAAGGTATGTCTGGCACATAGTAGGTACTAAACAAAGGTGCTATTATTATGATCCTTTGCTCACTTTCTTATTAAATTGTATAGCTCCAAGTGTTCAGAGAATAAAAATGCTTAGGATAACATCACTGAGTAAAAAGCCAAGGACCCAAGGGAGAAGGGAGGAGAGGGAGGGAGCAGATGTTTTATAACTTTATCACCTCAGAGCCGATAAAGTACCAAGTCTGTGGATGCTGTAAATCTCTAGGATGTCAAATCTAAGGCTGTAAGAGACAACTCTATTCTTCTCATTTTCTGACGATAGTCACAAAGACAAAAGAGTTTGTACCTTAAGGGCGCTTTCTGTTTATTAAATGCCTAGCAAATTTTAAGTGTTTCATACATAAATATATCATTCGTGCCTCAAAATGCTAAGATAGACACTTTTTATCTTTCTTTCACACAGAGAGCATTTGTAGCCCACCTGTGGTGGTTTAAATGAGGGCAGCTGCTCCCCTCCCCCATAGCTTTGGTCTCCACCCAGATGTGGAACTATTTTGGGAAGGATTAGGAGGTGTGCTTCTGGTGGCTTAGCGGTTGTAAATCTCATGCCATTCCCGGATAGCTCCCCGTGCTTTGAGCTTGCATCTCCAGATGTAAGCTCTCAACTTCTGCTATAGAGTCATGCCTGGCCGCCTGCTGTCACACTCCCCCACCATCATGACAGTCATGGACTCTGACCCTTTGAAATTGTAAGCTCCAAACAAACTCTGTCTTGTATAAGTTGCCTTGGACATAGCATCCTATCATAGCAATAGGAAAGTAGCTAAGACACCATGCAAGCCACCTCCTGTGAGATTTGAACTTGGGACCTTCTCATTCCCCTCCATCTTGTTCTTCTTTACTTCAAGCTCAGGCCTGTTTTCCGAGAACATGTAATTTACATAGGCCAGGGACTGTACCGAAGAAGCCACAGCTGAAAGATGGTCAACATCTCAAGCTTTTTAATTTTGAATGTCGGTGATGTGTCTGACGTATGCAGGGGTAAGAAATAGGAAAGTCGTGTGGCATATGTGTACATTGTGACAGGAACGGCTCTAGTGCCTTCATGTAAATGAGCTACATAGATACCGTGCTTCATGATGGATACAGTGCTCAAGCCTGCTGTGGTTTTGTGCAGAGATGCAAATGAACTTTAAGCTTGATCTTGAATCAACTTAGATTTGATGCAAATGCCAAGAGCAGTTCAGAAATAGACACGAGTGTTGAACATGGATTGGAGCTCCTGTTCTCAAGTGTTTTTTTTTCCTTAGTTGCGTTTATAAACTACTTTTTTGACTCTGGCGGTCTGATGGAAATACTGTTTGATCTCCATGAAGGTTAGTTCTGGGATGCAAAAGGACTAGATCTTTTCTTTAATAAGCTTATCTCCTACCTTATAAATATAATGAGCTAATTAATAAACATGAGCTTAATTTGGCCATTCTTCCTTAAGCTGGACTGGCAGAATTCAACATAGAGTTTTGCAAAAAGACAAGGAGAGCTTCATTACTGAGAGCTATGCAGAGTCACCTTCCTTTGTTCCTTGTCCTTTGCAATATTCCTCTTACATAAAGGTCAGAAGCTCAGATCTGACACCCAGGAACCTGAGAACCTGGCAACATTGCCAAAATGAAAAAGAGATGCTTACTTTTTTGAAACCATCCCTTGAGGGAGAAAAATAGTTATGAAATGCACTGACATGTTCTACTGCAAATAACTTTTTAAAATCATTAACCATAACCAAATAAACATTTTGACAGAATAAAACCAAAGAGGTTATTGTTTTGTATACTATAAAAGCATTTATGGGTTGATATAAAAATATGGGCCAAGTGATGAGACCCTGTGTATTCTAGCACACCGCATCCTCAAGGCCAACTCCTCCTTAGAATGGACTCATCAATTGTGAATCTTCCGTGATGTGACTTAGGATGATTCATAAACTTGGCTTAGCATGGGAATTTCTTGAAGGGCCCTAGTGTTAGGAGTGCTCAAGGCATTTACAACAATAGAAAGTTCTACCAATTCAGAGCTACAAACAGTAGTGGCATTTGAAAGCTTGAACTTTGTGTGAACATGTTGAAGCTTTGCAGCGAGGCAGACTTTATGTTGGCTTTGTTCTGGAATGGTCAGGCACCAGGGTCCCAAAGCTAACACTTGACAACTGTTGTGTAACAGGTAGCATGTGTAAAAACCCACACAAATATATTTTGCAAGGACTTTGACGAGACATGTGACTAGTCAATTGTGATTTACAATTACAAACTTTACAGCTCTCTGTGACATCAATTAATTCACCAGTAGGGCTTTAGAGAACTGGATAGAAAGTATACACACACACACACACACACACACACACACACACACATACACACACAGAGATGTTATGGATTTATTTTTTTTATTTCTGTCCAGGAAAATTGTTATTGTTTTAACATACCCAGACTCATTCTGTAAACAAACTCCTTTAGGCTAATTTCATGTCTCCTCCAACCAGGAGATGACAGTGGTGATGTGACTGCACAGGCTGCTCTGACTCTTTCCTATCACTATGGAAGCTGCCATCAGCGAAGAGGATGGGGAATGCATTGAGTGCTAGGGGTGGAGAGAAGCCTCAGGTGATGAGGCGCGGCCACTTCTCAGCTGTCACAGTATGGCAGAATGTTAGCAGGGCCCACTGGCTTTGGAGATCAGGTGTGTTGAAAATCGTGGTGATGTAATGATGCCAGAGGCCTCTGTGGCATGGCATGGAGAACCTAGGAGATGGTAGAGAGTGGGCTGGGTGCCTATGCCAGCATGACCGTGGTGAAAACACAGATACGTGAGGGCCAAAGAATAGATAGAGAGATTCAGAGGACCAATGGGTCATCCCTGGGCTGTGCCCAGTAGAAGGAGAAGCACCTCCAGGATACTCTGAGGACACTGTGCACTTTGAAGCATCTGGGCTATTCCCCTGGCAGAGATGGGGACTAGCAGGCTGGGAAGATTCTAAAGGCAGAGATGGCAACTGGGGCTCAGGGGGTCCTGGTCCAAATGCATCGATGTCACTGTAGAGGAAGTACTCAGCAGCAGGAGAAGGTGTTCTCCCAAGCAGGACGTGTTCCAGAGCTGGCTGCTTCTCTAGGGCAGTACTTCCAAAAGTCTGGCAGAAGGCCCAGACACTAATGTAAGGAGGATCAGAGCTTCATGGAGACTAAGTGTCGTGTCTACTGGAGCTGCCTGCTGAGGACCAGGACAGGCAGGGTAGTCACTAAGTCCATAGCCCCTTCTTCTATCTTCATAAACCACCCAGCCAAACTGGGCTTCCTGGTCCTTACCTTGTGTCCACTGAGGTCTTTGATTTTTCATGTTGGCTGGGTATATCTGCTTTAGATGTTATGTTTTTAGGTAGTTAACCAAAACACTTGATCTTTTCTTTCCTATGTTGATGTATTCTTATTCTCAAAACTGTATCTCTGGATTTTCCTTTAAATGAACAGATAGCTGCTTCAAGCTTCATTCCACATTGCTATGGCAAACTTTCCTTAAAAAGGGCCAGAAAATAGTTTCACCTCCTGTTTCAAAAGCTCAAGCTTGATCTTGTAGGATAAATGTATCCTGGGAGAGCACACAGACAAAACAGGCATAGTGGTTTTCCAGTAAAGCTATGCTGGGTGTGGTTTTTGCCTCAACTTAGAATCTAGTGTCTCTATACAATGGCTTTTAAACTTTTTAAAGGTGAGTCCCAGACAGAGGAATTTAACCTTTAAACCTCTATAACTGAAATAACATTTAGAAAGCTTTTTTTGACTTCTACTCTGCCTCTGTGCCTTTGATGTAATCTAATCTGCTCTAACCTATCTTATTCTAAAACCATGCTGGCCTTCAGTCAATGTTGTGACCTAATGGCCCACTAAAGATTGCAGTCCATCATGGGAGGCCCTGTTACAGTCCACATTCTGTGCTGCTGCCCGAGGCTGTATGGATGTCCCTGTCTCGTGCTATTGCCATAAGCCATGCGGAAGTCCATGGCCCCTGCTGCTGTTGGCTGTCACAGCCAAAGAAGCTTTGATTTGCAGTGGGCTCAGTGGCTGCAGACTCAGTTGAGAATGAGAGACATTGAAGACTCCTCTGACAGTCTTCCCCCAACCCTCCAAAAAGAAATTGTTGAGATAGTAAACCACAAAGAGAGACCTTAAAAACTGGTAGGGTGCAGAAGTGTAGGTCTTCCTAGTTGATGGTTTCTGGCAGGGCCATGCTGGGAGGAGGACTCAGTTTTCTTTAAGGGGCTGGCCACTGGGAATTTGATTATGGGTAACACAAATAGGACTTGGTGTATTTTTTTCTTCTTCTATTCTCATTTTTAAAGCAGGATATGGAACACAAAGGTGCAGGGTGTGATCAGGTGCATTGTGTGAAATTCCCAAATAATCAATAAACATATTGTGTTGAAAGAAACGTGTAACCCACAATTTGAAAGACAGTGGCCACACCAATCTTCCCAGGAGTAGTGCATTAGTCAGAACATTCTTTACTCGCGCTCCTGTTGACACTCCCGGCCACAACTCTCAGCTCATTTCCTTAAAGAAGTGACCTAACAAATCACAGAAAGGTAATCCGTTCTTGGCTTCAGACATGCGCTGTAATTCAACGTATGTTTCAGAGTGAAGAGAGGATCGGGGATAGATTTTTCAGAGCCTGATGCAGAATAAAGACCGTCAATCCTTTCTTTAAAATATTCAAAATTCCAAGAACCCATTGAACCCATGCCAGGGCTTCATAAGTGCAAAGCCTTCCATGACTCCACACAGAGTGGCTTCCACAAGGCCAGCCTGTTTGAAGACAATGCGGAGAGCTAGACATAGCTCTTTAACACACAGGGAAAAGGGGTAACAAGAGAAAATGTGAGATGAGAGGAAAAATGGGTCTGGCCATGGATCCATGTGTGCGCTGGTGTTGCTTCAGGTCTCTGATTCTTTCCAGCTCACTTTGGGCTTCCACTGAGTAGAGCCTGGGTCCCTGTTCTAATGGCTTGTTTTCTTAGAAGAAGGCAATGCTGTGCTGGTTGGTTTTGCCATCAGTGTCAGGTACAGAGCCTTCTATCATCATCTCTGTTGGTTATCCAGCAGACGAACTGATCACGCTTGCTAGGTTCCTGGCTTGTCCCTCATTTCCTCCTGGTTAGAAACAGTCTGTTCTCCATTCCAGGATCCTTATGCATCTTGAGAGGAAGAAGAGGGGAGATTGTCACCTAGAGTGTTGGTGGTCATGTATGAAAGGCTGGCTTGCTGGTATGTTATCTATAACAGGATGTCACAGTCCAAAGATGCATCACCTCAGAGGTGAAGATAGACTCTGGAGCCTAGAAACCGGAGCTCAACGGTTGGTAGGTTTGATTCATTTTTGTAAACTGCAGAGGTGGGAATGGAGTCACAGGATAGACAGAGAACATGCCCTAGTCCTTGCCTCTAACATCTGGGGTTTTGCTGGAAGTCTTGGGTGGTCTACCCCCTCATCCTCTCTACTCCCACAGTATTTGTGTCTGAGCTCAAGTTCTCCCTTCCATAAAGACACCAACACGTTGCCCTCACAACCTACCTCCTTCCAGTATGACTTTATCTTCATCAACTACATCTGCAATGATCTCATTTCCAAATAAGGTCTCATTCTGAGGTCAAGGGTTAGGATGTAGGAGTTCTGTGGGAGCATATCCAACTCAGTGGGAAGCAGAGCCATCACAGCACCCACCCATGAGGCTTAGAGCAACAGCCCCAAGGGAGCTTGGGTCTTGGCTGCCTCACCCTGCAGTTAAAAATCTCCTTTACTTTTTGCCGTTGTATCCCTACAGAGTCCTGGGAAAGCTAAACATTCCCTCAGTTTTTCAGCCCCACTGACCTACTTTGGGGTAAAGACAGGCAAACAACAGCTGTCTGAAGGTGTCTGGGAAAGACTTTCCTCCCAGGTAAAAAGTCAGAGAGGCCCATGGGAAGTCATATTTCTACTCTGGGAATGTTGCTATCTGAGATAATGATGGTTAACTATTCCAGATCTGCTCCAATGAGGAAAACACCAGCAGACTCTCAGAGTCTCCCACCAGCACTATGGCCTCCAGAGTCACCCGGGGTTAAGTCATTAAAAAACTCTGCCTGGTGTGGGGTTGGCTGTGTGGAGTATATAGTTGTCGACACCGCCTGAGATATTTTTGGTTGAGTATTGCCACTCCCAGCCAACAGCATGCCAGCGACATAGCTGCTCTGTAAAAAGTGTTACACAGATTAGGGGGATGTTGAAAATGTTGAATATTATAATTTAGCTCATAGCAGTGTGACTCTTGAGGAAGTTCTGAAAATCTTAGTGATTCCCAAGTGTTTTAACTGTGAAGAGAGTTCTCTCTCACCCTCAGCCTTTTCCCTCCCTCTTTTGAATAGCTTTTTGATTTTTATAGAATTCCTTTTAGAAAACACTCAAGTTTAAGTATCAGAAATATCTAAATTTTTCGTTGAAGTGGAGAGCTTCTGACTTTGCTGAATGCTTATGCTGTCTTTATACAACGCTGCCTATAACGGATTCTTCTTCCATGAATGGGCACCTCATTACACCCACTCTCCTGTTGTGGCAGGAGGAAGGATGCATAGTTTGATCCCAGTCTTTGGGGGAGATGGTAGGTCCCCTGAGGAGTTCTTCTTGTCCTAAATGGCTTCCTTTGACAGAATAGTGATCTCTAAGCAGCTCCCTTGCAACCTCTGCATTTCTTTCAGAGACAAGGAGAAAAATGCAGGAGCCAGAGGCCATGCTGGAGCTGTCAAGCCAGGAAGAGCCATGGTCTCCCTGGAGCTAGCAGGGAGTAAATTCAGAGAGAATGTATGCCCTCCCTCTCTGCAACACAGAGAGTAGCAGATGGACTATTAGCCAGAATGTAGTTTCATTAGCATCCATTCAAACTATGAAAAAGTGGCTCTGGATAAAACTGCTTGTAGCTTCTGGGGGAAGCTGGTCACCTGGGCACAGAATAAATAATTCTATGTTATGTTTGAACACTTCTGAATGTGAGGAAGAAAGCAAAACCAGGTTTCCATTGCCCTCCATTTGCATTAACCTTTATGCCTAAAAGGTGATTTTCATCTGCTCTCTCCAGGGAGTTCCTTTGTTCTTCCCATGTCAGAGAGGATATGCTGCCTCTTCACCTATTAAGCCTAGGATTTGCATATTGTCATTTGCTTAGCTTTTTTTGTGGCAATACCTCCACAGAACCATGCATTTGAGTAACTGCCAGATGGAGCTCACATCCATGATACAGTAAGACTACACTGACAGATAGGTGTTGTCTCACATTAGAAGTAGAACAGATTGGGTGCTGAGGCTATGCCTTACATGGGGCATTTTATCTATCTATCTATCTATCTATCTATCTATCTATCTATCTACTTTTACTTATTCACTTTACATCCCGCTCACTGACACCTCCTGGTCACCCCCTCCCAGAATACTTTCCCCATCCTCTTCTCCTCTGAGCAGGTGAGGGCACTCCTGGGTATCTTTCCACCCTGACACTTCAAGTCTCTGCAGGGCTAGGTGCATCCTCTTCCACTGAGACCAGACAAGGTAGTCCAGCTAGAGGAACATATCCCCCACACAGGCAACAGCTTTTGGGATAGCCCCTGCTCCAGTTGTTCAGGACCCACATGAAGACCAAGCTGCACCTCTACTATGTGTGTGCAGGGAGGCCTAGGTCCAGCCTGAGCATTGTTCTTTGGTTGGTGGTTCTGTCTCTAAGAGCCCCAAGGATCCAGGTTAGTTGATTCTGTTGGTCTTCCTGTGGAGATCTACTTAGGTGCTGCAAGCCTTCCTCCTATTCTTCCATAAGAGTCCCCCTGCTCCATCCACTGTTTGGTTGTGGGTGTCTGCATCTGTTTGAGTCAGTTGGTAGAGCCTCTCAGAGGACAGCCATTCTAGACTCCGGTCTGCAAGCATAACAGAGTGTCATTAATAGTATCAGGGATTGGTGCTTGCCTGTGGGATGGGTCTCTGGTTGGGCTGGTTATTGGTTTGTCATTCTCTTAGTCTCCGCTCCATTCCCATCCCTACATTTCTTGTATACAGGCTAAGTTTTGGGTTGAAAGTTTTGTGGGTTGGAATCTGTCCTTTAAAATGTATCCCAGTATACACAAAAGTTTGAAATTATAGATTCCCATATATATGACTTATGAAGCTTTTAATATTTTGATTTAGTAACTGCTTACCTATAAAATGTATTTGTAGTATTTTCTTTGAGCATCACTATATAAAATATAGATGATTAAAACAAACATTAAAAGATACTAGATCAAACCCCTCAAAGTTTTAGCCAAATGTTGGCCATCCCAGTATATCTTTTCTGTCTTTGTATACCTTCCATTTCACACAGATCAGTGAAAGCTGTAGTAAGTACAGAAGCTACCCCAAGGCTTAGCAGATACACAGATAAAGGAGTAATTGGTGGCATGGGACCTAATTTTTTTGATAATTGTAGGAAAAAAGAAATGGCAGTGTTCCTACTATTTATGAAGAAATATTTATCAAACGTCCACTCTGACAGGTGTTATGTTATATCTGAGGTGAAGGTAGTGAACAATAGGGATACTCCTGGTTCTAAGAAATGGGAAACTCAGTGTGGGGAAGGATTGCTAGTAAGTAAGTACTGTTGTATTAGAAGAATCTGAGTGTAAATGACAATGCAAGCTAGGAATGAGAGATTCAGTTTAGGAGACAGGGCATGCTTCTGCAGGACAGAAGTAGCCTGAGGCATAAGTTAAATCCCAGAGGATAAGTAGATGTGTCCAAGAACAGCAGGACTTCAGGATAAGGAACTGCAAAGCCTACAGTCAGCAGGACTGGGTGATGGAGAGCTTTGCCTGTAAATGATGGACTTGGACTTGAGATTCTGTGTTACAGACAGCAAGAGACTCTTGCATAGTTTGCAAGAGATAACATAGTTAACATTCTCAAAAAAAAAACATGATGTACAATGGGTAGAAGACAAATTGGGATCAAGTAAAATTGAGTGAGCAGGAAGTCATTGCTGTTAATTAGACAGGAGATGATGGTGTTTTGGAAGAGAGAGGAGGTAACAAAGACGGAGGTAATTAACTGTGTCTTCCTAGAGTGGTTGAAGAATTTGGCATTTGGGATTAGTTGGAGGGATGAAGGACTTCAGAGTTTGGATTTGATCAGTTGGCTGGATGGACAGGTTGCTACTCAAAAGGGGACTGTGAAGGAGAAGCAGAGTTTGATGGGAACATTGAGAAGTACAAACACAAGGCATCGTTTCTGAATATTTAGAGATGGATCTCGATTATTTTTCTGGTTCAGCTTTCCCTATTTTCTAAGCAGCTGTAGAATATATTGAGAAGGGAAATGAAATTTATATTAGTAATCTTCATGTTTTGATTTTTAATGACAAATTTGTCATTGGCTGTTACCTTTCTTGGTAGCTGCTATGTAGAGCTGGAGACAGACGGGAATATATTAACCACCAGGCATTCATTCTGCTGAGCTCTGACAAGGGAAGTGTGGGAAATCAATCGCACATCATAATGAAAGAAGTCTACTTGGCATTACATGACAGAGATGTTGGCTAGATTCCTCAGACTGGAAGATATAAAGAGCTGAGAGGGTAGAAATCTATTTATCCCTCCTGGGTGTGAGAAGTTCATTAAGATTCATTTATATTGGAAACCATTTGTTTTTTTTTTTTTTTTTTTCAGATCTCTGTTGAGATGTTTCCAGACTCCACTCTTGGCAGCACTAGGCAATTGCAAGTGGGCCCATTCATATAAGAAATGTAGCAGTTTTCCTCTAGCCTGGAAAGCAGTACAGAGTTCTTTCAAGTCCAACAAAGAGGTTTGTTTTGACATGGAAAGGTTAATTTTGATTCTTTAGACTCATAATGGGTAGAGATAAGATACATATTCTTAGGTTTCCCAAAACATCTAGAAAGATTTTACTTGAACATAAATCATCTGATCCTTTTTTGTTGTTGTTGTTGTTGTTGTTGTTTTTACAATTGGGGAAAAGTGAGGGAGGGACTAAAGGGGTAATAAAAAGAATCAGTTAATTTTTAATGTAACTGATAACCTGAATCAAATGACATTAAGCCTGCAACTATTCCACTAGGAAGACTGGTAACCAGTCCCCAGCAATTCCTGTGTCAACAGATTTTAGGTTACCTAGAATTATAGCACAGCTGTTTATAGCTTGCATGTCAAAACACATAGGTGAAAAATGTTAGCTTGTGATATATTCTTCACCTACTATTTATGAAACACAAAAGCTAAACATTTGCCAAAAAAGATTTCATTACTTTATTATCCAGAAGAAGTTTTTTGAGAATGTCATACAAATTTAAGGTTTCAAATTATTTAACATGTGAGAATCCATCTGCGTTACTGTTCATGTAAGGAAAGGCTTTCCTAGTCCCTTGGCAAAGAGAATCAACTTCATTTTCCATGTCAAAATTCAATAATTACCAAGTATGGTGCATCTGCTTGATAAATTTCCTATAAGTAACAGAATTGCCTGATCAACTTATCACCTTTGAAACCTTTCTTTACAAAATTGAGACATTTTAAATAGGTTGTTGAAGCAATGGAAGCATACAGGATGTAAGTCAATTGCATGAAAGTATGAACGACTGTCTTTTGAAAATAATAGATGATATTCATATTTTACTTTTATGACTCCAGTATATCACGAGCTGCTATGGCAAACTGGCCTTAAAAGCAACAGCAACTTATTCTTCCCTAGCTCTGGAGTCCATAACTGTCCAGCCACGAGGTTGGTGGTTTGGTTCCTTCTTAAAGATTCCAGAGAAGGGTTATTCTGGTTGAAGAACCAGTCTGTCTCCAGCTTAGGCTTAAAAGCCATCTTATAGTAAAAGACAAACTGTTTATGATTAAACTTCTGGTTTTCAAGGATGGGGCTATGGCCCACCCGTATCCTTAACTATATAAATGGTTCTGTCCTGCCGCCTCCAGAATTGATAATCAAGTCTTTGCTTCAACAAGTTGTTTATAACTATCCTCAACTTTCCTTTTGTTTCAAAAAGTAATATGACCACTTTGTTATGATCATGGCTACCTTGTCACAACCATCTTGCCACCATGTCTTTTTCAGGGGGATGTGAGGACTAACTTTTAAAGCTTATGTTCTGCTCCTGTAACCCCATCTATTTTACCTGCCAAATCCCCCATTTGGAGATACCTTCCCCTTGAGCTATAAAAGCCTTACCTTTCTCAATCCAATGCTGACCTCTCAAACCCCACAGGAAGAGGCAGCCCATGTACACGAATAAAAAAGCTTGCTTTAAGTAATTGCTTACTCTAACTTAATAATCACTATTCAGAAGACCAAGCCCAGCTTATAAGCATTTTAGCATTTTTCACACAGCTGTTGCTTTCAGCCTCACCCTTCCCTAGCTGCCCTACCTCACAGACTAGCATCCCCCCGTATAAATAACAATATTTTGATTTTAAGTCATGCGTACATGTGGGTGTCTGTGGATGGGCCATGATGCTTTGGGTCAGTGGTCTTTCCCCTCCTGTCTTTGAGACTAACAGTTTCTCCCAACTTCTGTTGGCTCTGGATATTCAAGACTTATGACAACATCACTACAATCACTACATGGCTTCCACTCCATGTGAACACATATGAACATGTGCACATAAGCATGCACATGTACCATGTACACAATATAATTTTTGAACTTGAGTGATACAAAAAATATAAATGCAATCATTTTTAGAAGTGCCAAAATTCACTTCTGGTGTATTATAGATACCCACAGGCATATCCTATGTATTGTATGTAGAAGGCCGCTGATTGTGAGCATCAGAGACATTGAAGGAGGAAAGCTTGACGTGAGTGTGAGCAGCTTGTGTTAAAATGCAGAGTTAGAGGTTAGTGCGGAGCATCAGGAGCAGAACTGAGAGGTCCTTTCTTAGTTTTCTCAGATAGAGTATTTAATGTTATTATCTGACATCTTAAAGCGACCATCGTGAGAAGCCTCCGGTCTGATCAAATGCATACCTATAGAAGTAAACCTATGGCTGAAAATTATGAATAGAGTTCAGCAAATGGCTCAGTGGTTAAGCACATGTGCTACTCTTGTGGAGGACCTGCGTTCAGTTCCCACCCACGATATAGCAGGGCTCACGGGACACATGTAACTCCAGTTCCAGGCGATATGATGCCCTCTTGTGGACTCCACTGGCACCTGCCCCCACAGGTACATACCCATCCATACACATACACATACACACAATCCACATATACACACAAATAAAAATAAAAATGTTTTTATTTATGTGGGGGGTGGATACTGGTCTGTGAGGTAGGGCAGAGAGGGAGGGGGTGGATTGAGAGCAGCGGCTGTTTAAAACCTGCTAAAATGCTTATGAGCTGGGCTTGATCTTTTGAATAGCAAGATTTCTTCCAAATAATCTATTTCTTAAAACTCACCGAGATACCTATTCCTGCTCTCTCTCTAAATCTGCCTGGGTGTTAATAGCATCCTTCGGTCTCCTAATAAATCTGCAGTTATCCTGCCAATAAGGAGCCCTCTAGCTGTTCTCCAGGAGCCAGTGAGGGGCTCATCTTTCATGCTTGAGCCTCGAGCTTAGCAGGACAGTGCTGGGTTCTCCTGTCCCTCCCAGCTTATCTAGTTAATCAATATGTGTATATCAACCCAGAGTTTAAAAAAAAACAACAGGAAGATAAATTATAGTTATTGAGTCAGATGGAGCCTTCAGATTCACGGAGGCCTCTCAGGGAGAAGCAAGGTCTAATCGGCAATTCGGCAACTCTCGTCCTCTTGGCGGTAGCTCAGGTGATGAATGAAAGTGGACGCGGGGTGACAGGCCTGCTGTCCCCAGTGTGACGAGCTTTCTGCCATGCTCAACCGGTCACTTTCCTGGAAGAGGAGAAAGTGGTTTCACTTTTCCCTTTGTTTCCCTTGGTGTGTGGAATAATAAAAGTCCCATTTTACAAAAGGGACTTAAGGGTTACCATTTTCATTTCAGTTTGGCCAAAAGAGAAACTCAGTTTCTCCCTAAGCTTTTGAGATTCAAGTAAAGAATCCATGTAAAAGCTGACTAAAAGGGCCCAGTGTCATACACATATCCCTGTAGAGAGGTGTGTGGAGGCAGGAGGATCAGGAGTTCAAGGTCCTTCTCCACTTTGTAAGGCATTTCAGCCTCACTAGGTCTACATAGGAACTGGTCACCTTGTCTCCCAAAACAAAAGTAACAGAACCCCAAAGTCAGGTAGAAAGGTTAGTGTCCCATGGGAGACACAGAGCCATCGGAGACCTCTCCCTTTCCCATATAGTCACCTGGGGGAGGGGCGCCTACCCTTCTGTGTCTCATTTTATGTGCACAGTTTTCACCCCTAAGCTGTCTGGTCTTCCCAGTGCTGACCCTGGCATATTACAGGGGAGGAGTCTGTAAATCTCTCCCCCTGGATGGGCAGTGGAAGTGGCTGCCCAGGTGAACAATTACCTATGAGACCGGAAGTACATGCTCACCAGAAGGACCTGGAAGCTGGGAGTTGCCTGAGGGCATTTTGAAAACAGCAGTGTCTGTAACACTGTTCTGAAGAGGACTTCCAATCTCATAAAGGCAGTGGGTAGCACATTACAGTTGTAATGGAAGGTGGCCTGGGTGTTGGGTGTGAGTGAGGTGGGAGATGCCCCGGGACCTCTGTGGTTAACGTGAACTCCACCTGCTGCCACCTTGGTGACTCCTACACTTTCCCTGCAGAATGTCTTGCTAATCTGTCTTCTCTCCATGTTTTCTCTTGGTAGCTGGGGTCCTAGTACTATCAGATTCAAGGTGAAATTAGGCAGGTTAGTAAAGAGAGATGTTGGCCCTTCTTCCTTCCTCCATGTCTGTCTGTCTGTCTGTGACTGTCTTTCTTGCCTGCCTGCCCTTCCTCCCTCCCTTTTCTCTTTTCTCTTTTCTCTTTTCTCTTTTCTCTTTTCTCTTTTCCCTTCCCTTCCCTTCCCTTCCCTTCCCTTCCCTTCCCTTCCCTTCCCTTCCCTTCCCTTCCCTTCCCTTCCCTTCCCTTCCCTTTCTTTTCTTTTCAGGGGGCAAGTGGACTATGCCACTACACAGAAGAACTGGTAAGGATGAGTGAGCCCAAACCCTGTAGATCTCAGAATTGAGAACGGTAGGAGTGGAGCCACTCCCAGCCTTTCTCTACTTGCTCTGGAACAGAGAACCACATTGCTCCACTGAGAGAACCAGGACAGTCACATAGGGAAAGTACCTGGAGTCCTTCGCCATGCTAACAGACCATCACACAAGCATCTCACTCTGAGGCAATGGGAAGCATCTACCCCTGAATCCCACCCTACTGAGTGCTTATAAAGTCCCTGTCCACATGGAGTAAAGTACACAAGTTACTGCAACAAGAACGAGAGTGTTTATTTTACTGACTTGTACCATTTGGGGAAGAGTTCTCTCTCCCGAAGCTTTCATCCCTGGACCTTGGATCGCCTGGCTGGTCATGGTCAGGCTCACACCACAGCCACCACCACTGCCCGCCGCTGCCCGCCGCTGCTGCTGCTGTGGCCTCCCGCCTCCGTTGCTCCTGCTGCTGGCATTGGTACTACTTCTGCAGGAGTGGTCAAGACCAGGGACCCTGGCTACATGCATTGTGCAGGCTATCTAAGCCTCCTCACTTCCCTTCTAAGGGCTGGAAGACTTTTGACTTTTCTTGAGGATTGAGGCCGGCGGAAACTATTCATCCTGTTTTGTTTTTTTGGTGGTGATGTTTGTTTGTTATTATTTTTGCTTCTTGTTTTTGTTTTTAAATTTTCTTTACTTCAGAAACAACATTCATTACATTGCCTGACAAAGAACTGCCTCTTACCCTGGCATACCACTCCTGGGCATATACCCAGAGGATTCCCCTGCATACAATAAAGACACATGCTCCACTATGTTTATAGCAGCCTTATTTATAATAGCCAGAAGTTGGAAGGAGCCCAAATATCCCTCAAAGGAGGAATGGATACAGAAAATGTGGTATATTTATACAATGGAATACTACTCAGCAATTAAAAAGAATGAATACATGCAATTTGTAGGTAAATGGTTAGATCTGGAAAATATCATCCTGAGTGAGTTAACCCAATCACAAAAGAATACACATGAAATGCAATCACTGATAAGTGGATATTAATGAGCCCAGAAGCCCTAAATACTCAAGGCACAATTAGCAAGTCAAATGATTCCCAAGAAGAAGAAAGGAGAGGACCCTGGGCCTGTAAAGATTGGATCCAGTTTTGTAGAGAAACCGTGGGGGGAGGGGGAATGATTGGGGAATAGTTGGGGGGGGGAGAGGAATTATGGGACGTATGGTGGGGGGGGACTGGGAAAGGGGAAAGCCTTTGGAATATAAACATAGAATATAGAAAATAAAAATTAAAAAAAAAAGAACTGCCTCTTAAGTCTTAACTTATATGGTTATAAATTTAACCATAGTTACATGAGCCCAGGAAGGCTAGGAGCACAGAGGACATGGAGATTTCTTTTCCTAAACAGATTAGGAAACTGCCTGAGGGCACCCAAACAGCGAGCATCCTCATTAAGAACCTTCTATTTTTCAATCTTATCAGCTTGTGTCTGTACTACATTTACACAAGTTGGGGGCCTAAAAATCTCATTTGAAAGGCATTCTAGGTGATTATTATTTTTTTATTGTATATATTCTATATTTACAATTTGTTTCCCTTTTTCTGGTTCCCCACCCCCAAAGGTCCCACATGTCCTTTTCCCTCCCCCTGCTCCCGCATCCACCCCCTCCCACTTTACTGTTCTTGTACTCTCCCACAATGATGTTTTGGTCCATTCTAGCACCAGTGTCCACTCCTTTCTTCTTGTGGGACATCACTTGATACGTGATTTGTGTCTTTGGTGTTCCAAGCTTCTAGGCTAATATCCACTTATCAGTGACTGTATACCATAGGTATTCTTTTGAGACTGGGTCACCTCACTTAGTATGACGTTCTCCAGCTCCATCCATTTCTCTAAGAATTTCATGAATTCATTGTTTCTAATGGCTGAATAGTACTCCATTGTGTATATATACCACATTTTTTGTATCCATTCCTCTGTTGAGGGACATCTGGGTTCTTTCCAGCTTCTGGCTATTGTATATAAGGCTGCTATGAACATAGTGGAGCATGTATCCTTATTGCATGCTGGTGAATCTTCTGGGTATATTCCCAGGAGTGGTATGGCTGGGTCCTCCGGAAGTATCATGCCCAGTTTTCTGAGGAACCGCCATACTGATTTCCAGAGTGGTTGTATCAGCTTGCATTCCCACCAGCAGTGGAGGAGTGTTCCTCTTTCTCCACATCCTCGCCAACACCTGATGTCTTCTGAGTTTTTAATCTTAGCCATTCTGACTGGTGTGAGGTGAAATCTCAGGGTTGTTTTAATTTGCATTTCCCTAATGACTAGTGATGTTGAACATTTTTTAAGGTGTTTCTCAGCCATCCGAATTTCTTCAGGTGAAAAGTCTCTGTTTAGCTCTGTACCCCATTTTTGGATAGGGTTATTTGGTTTTCTGGGGTCTAACCTCTTGAGTTCTTTGTATACATTGGAGATTAGCCTTCTGTCGGATGTGGGGTTGGTGAAGATTTTTTCCCAATTTGTTGGTTGCCGATTTATCCTTTTGACAGTGTCTTTTGCCTTTCAGAAACTTTGTAGTTTTATGAGGTCCCATTTGTCTATTCTTGTTCTTAGAGTATAAGCAATTGGTGTTCTGTTCAGGAATTTTTTCCCCTGAGCCGATGTCTTCAAGGGTCTTCCCCAGTTTCTTTTCTATTAGTTTTAGTGTGTCTGGTTTTATGTGGAGATCCTTGATCCACTTGGAGTTGAGTTTAGTGCAAGGAGATAAGAGTGGATCAATTCTCATTCTTCTGCATGTTGACCTCCAGTTGAGCCAGCACCATCTGTTGAAAAGGCTATCTTTTTTCCACTGGATGTTTTCAGCTACTTTGTCGAAGATCAATTGGCCATAGATGTGTGGGTTCAATTCTGGGTCTTCGATCCTATTCCATTGATCCGCTTCCCTGTCACTGAACCAATACCATGCAGTTTTTAATACCACTGCTCTGTAATATTGCTTGAGGTCCGGGATATTGATTCCCCCAGAAGTTCTTTTGCTGTTGATGATAGTTTTAGCTATCCTGGGGTTTTTGTTATTCCAGATGAATTTGAGAATTGCTCTTTCTAGCTCTATGAAGAACTGAGTTGGGATTTTGATGGGGATTGCATTGAATCTGTATATTGCTTTGGGCAAGATTGCCATTTTGACTATATTAGTCCTGCCAACCCACGAGCATGGAAGATTTTCCCATTTTCTGATGTCTTCTTCAATTTCCCTCTTCAGAGACCTGAAGTTTTTGTCGTATAAATCTTTCACATGTTTGGTTAGCGTCACTCCAAGATACTTTATATCATTTGTGGCTATTGTGAAGGGTGTCATTTCCCTAATTTCTTTCTCGGCCTGCTTATCCTTCGCGTATAGGAAGGCTACTGATTTACTTGAGTTGATTTTATAGCCAGCCACTTTGCTGAAGTTGTTTATCAGTTGCAGGAGTTCTCTGGTGGAGGTTTTTGGGTCACTTAAGTAAACTATCATATCATCTGCAAATAGTGATAGTTTGACTTCTTCCTTTCTGATTTCTAGGTGATTATTTTTAATGAAAATTTTATAGTTTATTATTAATGAACACATATTACTTATTAAGTATTTCCATATATTGTATGCAAATTTCAAGTTATCTTAACATTAATTCACAGGGAGTAATTAAACACCATGTACCCATTATGCAGCTCCAGCAATTAGAAACAGTTTGTCTTTCATCTCTGTCCTCACTAACATTTTTTTCTGATGTATTCAGGTCTGCATATTAGATTACTTTACGGGTAATGATTTAAATACATATCTTTTTTTATTTTTACATTGTTATGGTTGTCATACCCCTAAAATAGTTCCATAATATTAATTAATATTTATTCTACATTCAAATGTCCTTAGTTATCTAACAACACATCTTTCTCTGGCTGGTTTTGTTTCAATTGAGGCTTAAGATGCCCAAACGCTGTCTTTAGATGCTATATGTCCAAAGTCTTCTGTTCCGTTTTCCTTTTCCCTTTATGATATTGGTATGTGAATAGAGAGACCCGGGCTTTTATACACTAATGTGAACAGTCAGTTAGTTTGCCCTGAATATTTTTGACATTCAAGTTCTAACAGCAGATCTAGGATAGGCTTTTACTGTCTACGTTTCTAGCAAGCTTGCCAGTTGAAACTGAAGTAGCTGTGGATGAAAGACACAGAACCCAAGAATGTCTACAGCCTCGATTTCCTCTTTTTGTTTAGAATTTTTTTTCCTTTAAACTCCATATTGACTCTAAATGGCAGTTAGACTCAGAGACAAGTAGCTCCAATTGTATGTTTTGAATTTTGGCATTTTTTTTTGTAGGGGGTGGTGTCTAATTAGCAGCATATAATACAGGAAGGATGCCATGACATCCCCTTTGAGTGATTCAGGTACGCAGGCTCCAAGTGAGTCGCTTTTTTATTTTGATTTATGCGTTTGGTTTGAGGATTGAGCCTAGGACTTCTTCCCTGGTAATCCTAAACTCCCCTGTGCTACCTTCTTGGTGCAGATCTTAGGCTTTTCTGACTCCAGAGTCCCATGAATGATAGCATAAACAACTTTGTCCTTAGAGCAAGGTTCTAGTAAAACACAGTACTGGATGTATTTGCCTACTGTTAGTGAAGGGCCCATTAAGGGCAAACACTATTTTAATTACTTGAAAGGATCAGATTACTTCATTCTACAACAACCCCAAGAGGCAGTCACTCTTAGAGCCCATTGAACAATGTGGAGACAGATTATACAGCCAGCAGCTGAAAAAGGAAGATTCGAATCTATGCCGTGAGTTCCCTTTAGCTAACCTGTCAGTGAAAACCTGGACACTCTGGGGATGTTCGCCATCATTTACACCACTTGGCCTGCTTATTCGGCACCATCCCCAGCTGTACTCAGCACCTGTACTTTCATGTAGACAAATTCTTCCTATCCTAAATTTTGCTGAAGTGGAACAGATGACAGAGCAGTTAGAAAATGTGAGAGAAATAAGTAGTCACTGAGAATCCAGGAAGAGAGTGAAAGGTAAGAGGAAAGTCAGTCAAACTAGACAGTATGGCCTCCCTGATTCAAACCTGCCAGCTCTGTCTGAGCCCTGACTTACTGCCTAAGGAAGACGATTGCACAGTCAGAGGGAACACAGTTCTCTGAAGACCACCCTCGCTTCTAGAACAGACTTTGAGTTTGGGAAAAATTCCAAAACTATCCTATGAGTAAAACTGTTCTGGAATAACAGAACAACTCATTATTAACATACTCTTCATTATATTTATTTAAACTAGGAAAGGCTAGATTTAAAATAAGCCCAAGAAAGAGATGTGTAGAGCAACGCTCTGGACCAGAACGAGACATGTAGCTTCCCCATCATCCTCTTCTCAGGAGTCAGGATGCTCTTATCCTACCGGCATCCCTGAATGTCCACGAGCATAGAGCAGGGCAGCTTCCTGCCTCAGTGTTCCAGTGCTCTGTCATGGTGAATAGCTCACCAGGCTGGTCTCCACCTCCACTTTCTCTCCCTTCTGAAGGTGCATGGACACTGCAGCAGCCAAAGCCTTACAGAAGTCGATTTGCTACCATTGGGTGTGGCCAGCTTCCATCTAAGGCTGTGGCATAGCCAGTAACTATCCTAAATCACCTTGCCAGGATAGGTAGAGTGACCTAAGAAAGAAGGGTTGCTCTTTCAGACATGATATTCTAACAATGAGAGGCCACACTTACTTTGAAGGCAAGGGTAAATTCTTATTTTTATTCACTTTACATCTCCATCACAGCCCCTCTACTCTCTCTTTACAGTCCCACCCTTACAAATCTCTCTTCCCATAGCCTCCTCTCCTTCTCCTCAGAGAAGGGGAGATCCCCTTGGGTACCATTCACCCTGTAGCATCTAGTGCCAGCAGGACTATGCACATTCTCCCCATGAATGAGGCCCAACCAGGCAGCCCAGGTAGGGGGAAAGGGATCCCATGGCAGGGAGCAGAGTCAGAGACAGCCCCCACTCCATTAGGAGACCCACAAAGCTGCACATTTGCTACAAATGTGTAGGGCGTGTAGATCCAGCTCCTCAAAGCAGGGTAAACTCTTAACTGTACATTCTCCAATGCAGCAGGAAAAATAAATCTTCCCACTTGGATCTTACTGGCACACCTCAGAGGACAAGTTTATCATTTGTCAGTATGACACTGCCTTCTGGGGCCTATTCCAGGGCCATCCTGACACTTGGGGAGTAGATGGAGTCCTACTAGAGAAGAGTTTTGTCTTTTTCAGTCTCTAAACTCTATCTTCTATGAGACAAATATTGGGTTAACATTTCAAATTCTGTCTAGTGAATGTATTTTCCTCAGAGAGCCCATGAGACTTCCACAAAAGAAAAGTAAATATGACGCTTCGTGTCCTGGTTAGCTTATGTCGATTTGACTGATGCTAGAATTTGGAATGAGAAAATGGCTCTGTAAGATCTGCCTATGGCCAAATTTGCAGTGCATTTTCTTAGCTGAGGATTGTTGTGGGTAGGCCCAGATCGTCGGGGCTAGTGTCCCCCGTGGGCAGGTGTTTTCGAATGATATGGAAAGGTAGAGGCTCGAGCTAGTAAGCAGTATTTGTTTATGGCTTCGACATCAGTTCCTGTCTCCAGGTTCTTGACTCGAGTCCCTGCCTTAACTTACCTCAGTGATGGGCAGTAATCTGTGAGGTGAAATAACCCCTTCCCTATCCCAGCTGCTTTTGGTTAAAGTGTTTTATCACTTGGTGGTAGCAAAAGTGATAAAAAGGTGCCTATTATATCTAATATACATAATTGTATAGTATACATAGTATAAGAAACTAAGAGGCTTGCTTTGAGGAATTATTAATGAACAGGCATAGCAGAATCCCAGTTTTCCTGAATCTTCAGGATAATTTGTGACACAGATTTTATAACTGGATTTGAAAACGACTTCTAGGTCATTTACTACTTTCCCCCTCCCATTTAACCACCTCAGGCAAACATTTCACTAAAGTAACTTTCCAGGGGTGTCTGTAGATGGGATTGGTTTTGGTCACTTTATCAGAGACCATGGCAAAAAAAAAAAAAAAAAAAAAAAAAAAAGAAATAAAGAAATAAAGAAAAGAAAAAAGAAAAAGAAAAAGAGAAAAGAAAAGAAAAAGAAAAAAGAAAAAAAGCACATTGCTCATAGGCCACTGAACAGAGATAGATACTTGACTGTCTACTGGAGTGCATTCTGGCACCTAGAGGTGAAGTTGATCCCAAGCGTCTGCCTTGGATAGAGATGGAAATTTGATCCTAGCTCCTTACCAATGGAAATTTCATCTTTATCATCACAGTATCCAGCTCAGATCTGGGCAAACAGCAGGCCTTGTTTGCAGCCTGCCCAAGGAACCGTGAAAATAATGGTTTCTATATAAATACCTGCTGTCTATAGCTTAGGATCCATTTGGAAGAGCATTGTTTAAAGGCTCATTTTATTAGTTACGGTAACAATTCAGTACTTTGCTGAGAAAACCAAATGGAGGGAAGGAAAATGAAGCAGGGAGACCATGAGGCACCACGGGCGGGGAACTGCAGTGTTAGTGTGTCCTACAGGTGCTAAAGAGAGTTACTGAAATGACAGCGCGGCAGCAGCAGCTGTCACAAGTGAGGAATAAAACTTTATTAAGATGAAATAAAGAACAAAGACCTGTCAAGTGTTGGGACATCACAGCTTTCATGGTTTTTACTACTTCAACCACATAAAATAACTTCCTTGATATTTTATTCACAAGTGGTATAATTCACACACTTAAATTTTATGGTTCAGCAGAGAAATGGTGGGGGTGTGTGATTGGGGAATAGGTGGGGGGGGAAGAGGACTTATGGGACATATGGTGAGGGGGGAACTGGGAAAGGGGAAAGCCTTTGGAATGTAAACAAAGAATATAGAAAAAATTAATAATAAAACATCTTATGGTTCAGTGGGTTTTGGTATATATAAAAATATGTGTGACTTTTACCATAATCAGTTTTATAAATTTTTTTATGGGTTAAAGAGAAACCTTTTACCTCTTAGGTGTCATTTCCACAGCCCCCAAACTCTCCCCCAGTCCCAAGCAACCACTTTGTCTATGGATTTCACTGTTCTGGATATTTTCGATGAAATCATTGAATATGCAATATTTTTGCCTGTCTTCATAACGTAGTGTTTTCAAGGTTTATCTCTGGCGTAACATGCATTAAAACTTGGTCGCTGTTTATGGTTCATAATGTTTCATTGTTTGGAAATGTTACCTTTTCCTTATCTATTTATCAATTCATAGACACTTGGATTCTCTACATCTCTTGGCTATTACGACTATTATTGTCATGAACATTACTGTAAAGGTATTGTGTACACGTTTTCATCTCTTAGGGGCATATACCTAGGAATAGGATGGCTGGGCTGTGTGATAGCTCCTGCTTTGATCATTTGAGGGGTTGCCAGATTGCTTTCACAAATGGCTGAACCATTTAAGCACCCCCACAAGCAGCGCTTGAGAATTCTGCCTTCTCCATATTTTCCCCAACATTTATTATTTTCTACTTGAAAGTTATTATAGCCATAAGAGGGGCTCTAAAGTGCTCTCCCACTTATGTGATTAGCATTTCCCTAACGGCTAATGCAGCTGGGCATCTTTTCATGTGCTTATTGGCTATTCACATGTACTCCTTGTAGAAATGTCTATAGCTGTTTTTGTTTAATAGTCAATTCCTCTTAAGATTCCTCTGTAAAATGAGATTGTAATACCTAGTTGTTAATAGGAAGTCAGGAAGTAGCATACACAAAAGCCCAGGTCATGTCTAGCTTTGCTTGGGTGATTCTAACCAATCCCTCAGCTCAGAGCCTTTTCTGATATATATGTATATATATGTGTATATATATGCATATATATATCTCACAATATATATTGTGATTTTCTTTAATCATATTATAATTATAATATATAGTAGCTAATTGTGTTTAACTTAAATAATGTTCTTTGCTAAATACTAATGACTTAATTATTTAGCTTCTGATTGGTATCTGGTGTTCACACAACACTACCTGTGGCCTTAATCAAAAGAGGACATCCTGGGAATTCTTTTGGGGACTGATGGCTATTCATGGTTGTCAATTTGACTATGCCTGGAGTTAACTAAAACCCAAAGGCTAGCCGGGCGGTGGTGGCACATGCCTTTAATCCCAGCACTTGGGAGGCAGAGGCAGGCAGATTTCTGAGTTCGAGGCCAGCCTGGTCTATAGAGTGAGTTCCATGACAGCTGGAGATACACAGAGAAACCCTGTCTCGAAAAACCAAACCAAACCAAACAACAACAACAACAAAAAACCCAAACAAACAAACAAACAAACAAAAAAAACCAAAGGCTGAGCACACCTGTGAAGGATTTTTTTTTTAAATTAAGTCATTTGAAGTGGGAAGAACCACTTCTAATCTGAATGGATCTTTGAGATGGGAAGATAAACCCTTAATCCAGTTTTTTTACTTTTCTTTTTTTAAAAATTGGATATTTTATTTGTTTACATTTCGAATGTTATCCCCTTTCCAGTTTCCCTCTGCAAACTCCCTATCCCATCCCTCCCTTACCCTAGTTTTCTATAAGAGTGCTCCCCCTTCTCCCCATGCCCCCTCCTGTCTCACTGCCCTGGCATTCCTCTACACTGGGGCATCAAGCCTTCACAGGACCAAGAGCCCCCCTCCCACTGGTGCCAGATAAAGCCCCTTGAGCTCCTTCAGTCCTTCCCCTAACTCTTCCATTGGGGACCCTGTGCTCAGTCCTATGGTTGGCTGCGAGCCTCTGCATCTGTATTGGTCAGGATCTGGCAGAGGCTCTCAGGAGACAGCTGTATCAGCAAGCACTTCTTGGCATCAACAATAGTGTCTGGATTTGGTGTCTGCATGTGGGATGGATCCCCAGGTAGGGAAGTCTCTGGATGGCCTTGCTGTCAGTCTCTGCTCCACTCTTTCTCCCTGTATTTCCTTTAGACAGGAGCAATTCTGGGTTAAAATTTTGGAGATGGGTGGGTGGCCCCATCGATCAACGGGGGTGGTGGTGGTGGACATGCCTAACCTCTGGATATGATCTCGACAGGTTCTCCCTCCCCTTCGTGGGGTATTTCAGCTAATGCCATCCCTGTGGGGTCCTGGGAGGTTCTTATTTTCCTGGCACCTGGGACTTTCTGGTTGCTACCCCCAGTTCCCCATCCCCCATTGCTACACACCTCTGTTCAATTTCCTGTCCCTCTGTATATCTCCTCTCATACCTGATTCTGTCCCTCTTTTTTCCTTCTCCCTCCTCTCTTTTTTCCAAGTCCCTCCCCCCTCTATTTCTCTTGATTATATTATTAATCCTAAGTAGGACTAGAGCATCCACTCTTTGCTCTTCCTTCCTCTTGAGCTTTGTGTGGTCGTGAGTTGTATCACGGGCACTCCATGCACTTTGCCCAATATCCACTTATCTGTCACTACATACCATGAGTGTTCTTTTGTGACTGAGTTACCTCACTCCAGATGATATTTTCTAGTTCCATCCATTTGCCTGAAAATTTTGTGAAGTCATTGATTTTAATGACTGAGTAGTACTCCATAGTGTAAATATACCACATTTTCTGTATCCATTCCTCTGTTAAGGGACATCTGGGTTCTTTCCAGCTTAGGGCTATTATAAATATGGCTGCTATGAACATACTGGAGCATGTGTCATTACATGTTGGAGAATCCTCTGGGTATATGCCCAGGAGTGGTATAGCTGGGTCCTCTGGTAATACCATGTCCAGTTTTCTGAGGAGTCACCAGATGGATTTCCACAGTGTTTGTACCAGCTTGTAATACCACCAGCAATGGAGGAATGTTCTTTCTCCACACCTTTGCCAGCATCAGCTGTCACCTGAGTTTTTGATCTTAGCCATTCTGACTGGTGTGAGGTAGAATCTCAAGGTTGTTTTGATTTGCATTTTCATGATAAGTAAGGATTTGAACATTTCTTTTTTTTTTATTAAATATATTCTTTATTTAGATTTCAAATGTTGCCCCCTTTTCTGGTTCCCCCCTTCCCCGAAAATCCCATAAGCCATTTCCCCTTTCCAAATCAACTCTTCCCCGCTTTCCTGTCCTGTTATTCCTCTACACTATGGCATTGATTCTTTCCAGGACCAAGAGCCTCTCCTCCCTTTGGTGTCTGAAAAGACCAACCTCAACTGTCTATGTGTCTGGAGCCATGGGTAACTCCATGTGTACTCTTTGGTTGATGGTTTTGTCTGTGGGAACTCTGGGAGTTACTGGTTGAATCATATTGTTGTTCCTCCTCTGGCACTGCAAATCCTTCAGCTCCTTGGGTCCTTTCTCTAGCTCCTCCAGTGCTCAGTTCAATGGCTGGCTGAGAGTGTTCCCCTCTGTATTTGTCATGCACTAGCAGAGCCTTCCAGGTGACAGTTATATCCGGCTCCAGTCAGCAAACACTTTGGGGCCTCGATATTAGTGCCTGGGTTTTGTAACTGTATATAGGATGGATTCCTGGGTGGAGTAGTCTCTGGATGGTCTTTCCCTCAGACTCTGCTCCACCTGTTGTCTCTGTATCTCCTTCTGTGGGTATTTAGTTTCCCTTTGTACAAGGGAACCAAGTATCCATACTTTCTTTGTTCTTCCTCTTTCTTGGGCATCATTTGATATGTGAAATGTGTCTTGGGTATTCCAAGCTTCTGGGCTAATATCCACTTATCAGTGAGTGCATACCATGTATGTTGTTTTGTGATTGGGTTACCTCACTCAGGATGATATTTTCTAGTTCCATCCATTTGTCTAAGAATTTCATGAATTCATTGTTTTTTTTCTCTACTTCTTATTTTCTATATTCTTTGTTTACATTCCAAAGGCTTTTCTCTTTCCCAGTTTCCCCCTCACCATGTGTCCCATAGTCCTCTTCCCTCCCATTCCCCAATCACCCCCCCCAACCCTTTCTCTGTTCTGGTACTCTCCTGCAAAACTGGAACCAGTCTTTTAGGGACCAGTGTCCTCTCCTTCCTTCTTCTTGGGAATCTTTTGATTTGCTAATTGTGCCTTGAGTATTCAGAGCTTCTGGGCTCATTAATATCCACTTATCAGTGATTGCATTTCATGTGTATTCTTTTGTGATTGGGTTAACTCACTTAGGATGATATTTTCCAGATCCAACCATTTGCCTACAAATTGCATGAATTCATTATTTTTTAATTGCTGAGTAGTATTCCATTGTATAAATATACCACATTACCTGTATCCATTCCTCCTTTGAGGGACATCTGGGATCCTTCCAACTTCTGGCTATTATAAATAAGGCTGCTATGAACATTGTGGAACATGTGTCTTTATTGCATGTAGGGGAATCTTCTGGTTATATGCCTAGGAGCAGTATGACAGGGTCCTCTGGAAGTGTCATGCCCAATTTTCTGAGGAACTGCCAGACTGATTTCCAGAGTGGTTGTACCATCTTGCAATCCCACCAACAGTGGAGGAGTGTTCCTCTTTCTTGACATCCTCGCCAGCACCTGTTGTCTCTTGAGTTTTTAATCTTAGCCATTCTGACTGGTGTGAGGTGGAATCTCAGGGTTGTTTTGGTTTGCATTTCCCTGATGACTAAGAATGTTGAACATCTCTTAAGGTGCTTCTCAGCCATCTGAATTTCTTCTGGTGAAAATTCTTTGTTTAGCTCTGTACCCCATTTTTAATAGGGTTATTTGGTTCTATGGGGTCTAACTTCTTGAGTTCTTTGTATATATTGGATATTAGCCCTCTGTAGGATGTGGGGTTGGTGAGGATCTTTTCCCAATTTTTTGGTTGCTGTTTTGTCCTTCAGACAGTGTACTTTGCCTTACAGAAACTTTATAATTTTATGAGGTCCCAGTTGTCAATTCTTGATCTTAGAGCATAAGCTATTGGTGTTCTGTTCAGGAACTTTCCCCCTGTGCCTATGTCCTCCAGGGTCTTCCCTAGTTTCTTTTCTATTAGTTTCAGTGTGTCTGGTTTTATGTGGAGGTCCTTGATCCACTTGGAGTTGATCTTAGTACAAAGTGATAAGAGTGGGTCAATTTGCATTCTTCTGCATGTTGACCTCCAGTTGAACCAACACCATTTGTTGAAAAGGCTATCTTTTTTTTCCACTGGAAGGTTGTAGCTCCTTTATTAAAGATCAAGTGACCATAACTCTGTGGGTTCCTTTCTGGGTCTTCAATTCTATTCCATTGATCTACTTGCCTGTTGCTGTACTAATAGCATGCAGTTTTTTTTTTTTTAACACAGTTGCTCTGTACTACTGCTTGAGGTCAGGGATATTGATTCCCCCAGAAGTCCTTTTATTGTTGAGAATAGTTTTAGCTATCCTGAGATTTTTGTTACTCCAGATGAATTTAAGAATTGCTCTTTCTAGATCTATGAAGAATTGATTTGGGATTTTGATGGGGATTTCATTGAATCTGTAGATTGCTTTTGGCAAGATGGCCACTTTTACTATATTGATCCTGCCAATCCAAGAGCAAGAAATATTTTTCCATCTTCTGAGGTCTTCTTCGATTTCTTTCTTCAAAGACTTGAAGTTCTTGTCATACAGATCTTTCACTTGTTTGGTTAGAGTCACGCCAAGATACTTTATATTGTTTGTGGCTATTGTGAAGAGTGTTATTTCCCTAACTTCTTTCTCAACCTACTTGTCCTTTGAGTATAGGAAGGCTACTGATTTGCTTGAGTTGATTTTATAACCTGCCACTTTGCTGAAGTTGTTTATTAGCTGTAGGAGTTCTCTGGTGGAGTTTTTTGGGTTGCTTAATTATACTCTCATATCATCTGCAAATAATGATAGTTTGACTTCTTCCTTTCCAATTTGTATCCCTTTGACTTCCTTATGTTGTCTAATTGCTCTTGCTAGACCTTCAAGTACTATATTGAAAAGATATGGAGAGAGAGGACAGCCTTGTCTAGTCCCTGATTTTAGTGGGATTGCTTCAAGTTTCTCTCCATTTGTTTTTATGTTGGCTACTGGTTTGCTGAATATAGCTTTTACTATATTCAGGTATGGGCCTTGAGTTCCTGTTCTTTCCAGGACTTTTAGCATGAAAGAATGCTGAATTTTGTCAAATGCCTTTTCAGCATCTAAGGAGATAACCATGTGGTTTTTTTCTTTTAGTTTGTTTATGTAGTGGATTACATTAATGGATTTCCTTATATTGAACCATCCCTGTATCCCTGGGATGAAGCCTACTTGATCATGGTAAATGATCATTTTGATGTGCTCTTGGATTCGGTTGGCAAGGATTTTATTTAGTATTTTTGCATCAATATTCATAAGGGAAATTGGCCTATAGTTCTCTTTTTTGTTGGATCTTTGTGTGGTTTTGGTATCAGCGTAATTGTGGCTTCATAGAACGAGTTGGGCAATGTTCCTTCTGCTTCTATTTTGTGGAATATTTTGAAGAGTACTGGTGTTAGGTCTTCTTTGAAAGTGTGATAGAATTCTGCACGAAAACCATCTTGTCGCGTACTTTATTTGGTTGGGAGACTTTCTATAACCCCTTCTATTTCTCTAGGGGTTATGGGACTGTTTAGCTGATCTAATTGATCCTGATTTAATTTTGGTATTTGGTAACTGTCTAGGAAATTGTCCATTCCTCCAGATTCTCCAGTTGTGTTGAGTATAGGCTTTTGTAGTAGAATCTGATGATTTTTTGAATTTCCTCAGTTTCTGTTGTTTTATCCCCCTTTTCAGTTCTAATTTTGTTAATTTGGATACTGTCTCTGTGCCCATTGGTTAGTCTGGCTAAGGGTTTATTTATCTTGTTGATTTTCTCAAAGAACCGGCTCTGGTTTTGTTGATTCTTTGTATGGTTCTCTTTGTTTCTACTTGATTGATTTCAGCCCTTAGTTTGATGATTTCCTGTCTTCTACTCTTCCTGGGTGAATTAGCTTCTTTTTGTTTCAGGGCTTTCAGGTGTGCTGTTACACTGCTAGTGTATGCTGTCTCCAGTTTCTTTTTAGAGGCACTCAGTGCAATGAGTTTTCCTCTTAGCACTGCTTTCATTGTGTCCCATAGATTTGGATAGGTTGTACCTTCATTTTCATTGAATTCTAAAAAGTCTTTGATTTCTTTCTTTATTTCTTCCTTGACCAAGGTGTCATTGAGTAGAGTATTGTTCAGTTTCCATGTGTATGTGGGCTTTCTGTTGTTTTTGTTGCTATTGACGACCACTTTTACTCCATAGTGATCTGATAGGTGGCATGGGATTAGTTCGATCTTGTATTTGTTGACATCTGTCTTGTGACCAATTATATGATTGATTTTGGAGAAGGTACCATGTGGTGCTGAGAAAAAGGTATATTCTTTTGCTTTGGGATGAAATGTTCTATATATATCTGTTAAATCCAATTGGTCCAAAGCTTCAATTAGTTTCACTGTGTCCCTGTTTGGTTTCTGGTTTCCTGGTAGGTTCATAGAGGAGAGTGGAGTATTGAAGTCACCCATAATTATTGTGTTAGGTGTAATGTGTGCTTTAAACTCTAGTACAGTTTCTTTTATGAATTAGGGTGCTCTTGCATTTGGAGCGTAGTTGTTCAGTATTGCAAGTTCTTCTTGGTGAATTTTTCCTTTGACCAGCAAGAAGTGACCTTCTGTGTCTCTTTTGATGACTTTATCTGATATTAGAATGGCTACTCCTGCCAGGCGGTGGTAGTGCATGCCTTTAATCCCAGCACTTGGGAGGCAGAGGCAGGCAGATTTCTGAGTTCGAGGCCAGCCTGGTCTATACAGAGTGAGTTCCAGAACAGCCAGGGCTATACAGAGAAACCCTGTCTCAAAAAAAAACACAAAAAACAAAAAACAAAAAACAAAGAAAGAGAGAAAGAAAGAAAGAAAGAAAGAAAGAAAGAAAGAGAAAAGAAAAACAAAAACAAAAACAAAAGAATGGCTAATCCGGATTGTTTCCTGAGACAATTTGCTTGTAAAATTGTCTTCCAGCCTTTTACTCTAAGGTAGTGTTTTTCTTTGCCACTGAGATGTGTTTTGTGTATTCAGCAAAATGTAGGGTCCTGTTTTTATATCCAGTCTCTTAGTCTATGTCTTCTTATTGGGGAAT